>PPHD01029304.1:0-10638 GCA_002909625.1 Bambusicola thoracicus
AAGAGTCTCAAGAGCCCAGACCCCACACACCAACTAAATGCCAGACAGCACTTTGGCCTCATGCCCTCTGTCATGGCTTTTGCTCTGGGAGGAGAGACTGCATCTTTCTCCAAAGGGATGAGAAAGAACAACAGCTAAAGGCAAAATGCAAGTGCTCAGAGCTTGGAGCTCCCTCTCAACCCCATTGCCCACATCCTTTCCTCATGGACAATAACACAAATGGAGAGGAGGATCACTCCTAGCTCTCAGCTTGACTTGAATGTATGACATTCAAGCATGCCACCAGCTTAGACATTTGAAGTGCTCCTGGGTTCAAGGTACAGTCCGTGGTGTGTTTGCAACGTCTTGATAAAACTTCCATACTTCTTGTTACTCAGTATGCACCTGGAGATTTTATTAATTTACTACAAAGTCCTAAGTTCAGGAGCCTGGAGGATAGAGGCTGTGAGGACAGTCTGAATTCAAATCTTTTGTGTAGCAGTCTTCATTTGTGCAGACAGTGCATGATGCAGTTCTTTATTGTCTTGTTCCTGTTTCCAAAGCATAATTCACCTCACCAGATTACATTAATTCAATTTATGCTCAACAGGGAGAGGAGGTAAAACACCGTAACCCCAAAAACTGATCACAGATATCCAAACAAGCCAAAGACAGTGGCTGCAGGGAGCTGCACACCTGAAGCTCAGTTCATATCTGGATCTGGGCACCTAGCATATGCCCACAACTTAATCTCTGTGATTTTGGGGTTGTAAAAGCAAATCCTGCTTATGCATTTCACTGTCTGACTGTTCACCACAGACGGTGTAACTGCAGTTCTCCAATAGAGAACGGCAGTGTATTTCATGGCTCCTGCACGCCATGAGGCAGAAGAAATACACCGAGCTTTTTATCTCAGCCACAGCAATTGTGTGTGCCTTGGCCACATGCAAAAGCTAAGCTCCAAACAGCCAAGAGCATCTCTGCCGAAAGTCTGAGGATTACAAGTGTACAATCAACAAATATACAATCAGCAAAGTGGCACAGCTAGGTTGGTATTTTGCAGGTTGTAACTAGAAGGATTATCACAGTGGAAAGCAATAATTGAAAATGAATGAAAATGCTCACCCCTATCCTAGGCTCACAGGAAAACTCCAAAGAAAGCAATCTCTAGAAAGAGATCCTTCCTCAGTGGCAGTCAGCCCTTGAATAGGATCTAGGAGAGGTGCAGCCAGGCTCCAACCTCTTCTGGTCACATCTGTGAATTGCCTTCACCTGTGCTCTTACAGCTGACTCAGTGCTCACCTCAGGTGATCAATCAGTGGTTCAGGCTGTGATTCAACAGTTTCCATACCACAAGGAATTTCAAATGTCTAATTTGAAATAAATTGAAAAATATAATTTTGGAAGGCCTATCTGAACATAAAGCATCCAAAACGGAAGTTGTCACGCTTCCATCAGCTCAATATAGTTTTGGTTTGCACCAATAAGGAATTGCAGTGTTACAGCTAGCGCAAGCAGTACCAGATGGAACAAGTTGTATTGTTATAAAGCAAGAGCAAAATAAAGATCTTACCGATATTTAGGCTCGCAGGAAAGTTCCCAAAGGGAGGATCTCCAAATAGAGATCCTTCCTCCTGGAGAGTCAGCCCTTAAATGGGGGCGAGGAGGGGTGGAGCATGGCTCCACCCCTTCCAATCACTCAGGTGAAACTGCATTCACCTGTGCCCCTGTGGCTGACTCAATGCTTGCCTCAGGTGGTCAATCAGAGGTTCAGGCCATGATTCAACAGTTCCCATACATGCAGAAATTTGGGTGAGAATGCCTCTGTATTATTTAACTTTCTGATATACAGTTTAAGTGGGATTTTGTGGTGCATGCAGACTATGAATCAGCTTGGTAATTCTCTTCATTAGCAGATTTTCTTGTAGTATTTGATCTTTGCTAAAAATAAAAAGTGCCTAGGCACTTGAATCTCTTCCCCTTTCAGCAATCATTTGGTTGACTCTAGCAAATCCTGATTTTGAAGTATTATGTTTCAGAGCGTTATGCAGTCCTCATTCTATCTTCACTTCTACTAAGTACCCAAGTGTGTTGTACTTGATAAATGGCAGCTGCAAAGATCTTCTGCATCAGTCAAAAAATCCGTGATAGCCAAACTATTGTGGTAGCTTACAAGGCAAGTTTATCATTTATTTAGCAGTTCAAAATGACTAGGAGCTCTTATTTAGAAAAATATTGATTCTGAAATAAGATCATTATCTTCTTTAAAACAAAACAAAAAAAAAAGAATATAGCATTAAAAAGAACAGTCTATGTACAGAGCTTTCACAGGGTATCTGAAGAGGTATACAGAACAAGAAAAAAGAAAAAGCAATCAATTACTTTTATCCAGCTAAGATCATCCTTTTTTCTTCCATGCAGAAGAAAAAATGTTTGTAGTTATCAGTAGCAGTTTTCAGCCTCCTTTCATTAAATTTCTTAATTATGTGTCCTTTATCCACACTTCAAAGCTTTCTACAAATGTCCCTCAGAAATGCAGGTAAATTAGTAACTTTCTCCACCAGTAAACCACAATAGCATTGAAACTAAACTCCCTATTAAAAATGTGGTACCTCTTGAACAAGTTGATGAAATATTGTCAGAACTGCTTTTGAAATGAATTTACTATAAGCACTTGTGTAACAAGCTAAGAGGTATCCAGTTAAATAAAAAGACACAATTTGATTTTCTTGAGTACTAACCTAATCCAAACTAGAGCTACTATATAGATCCTGTGATACAGGTTAAGAGAAATCTCTGCTTTCAACTGAGATTTCTCTTTCATTCCTTAATAAAAGAAATAACAAATTAAAACAGCGTGGATTCAGGAGCTACAATATGCCAGTTCAAACTTGTGGAGAAGTCAAAAGGTTGATTACCTCACAACATTCCTAACCAACTTCTTTCATCACTAGTACAAAGAATAAATACTTCTACTAACTTTGGTTCAGTTACAAAGAAATATTCCAATGTTAGTGTACTGTGTTGACTTTGAGGCTGTATTACAAATTTTCCTAGAAAATTCCTTGAATGTTCAACGTGGAATGTAAATATAAGGGAACTCACAGAGAACAATGAATGGGCTGCAGTAAAATGGCAGAAAACAATTTTTTTCGCTACAAGAGTCTGCTGAAACCATGAATCACAAGAGTAAAATGAATTCCAGATAAGTCACTGCTGTTCCTCTGTTTTGCTAACTTTTGTTATTCTATCAAAGTGTTCCAAGAATATTTTAATCTTGAAAATAATATATTTTAAAAGGCCAATTAAATCTTGAGAGAGACATTTAGATTAAAAATTAAACTTTTGAAAAAGCCACTTGTGTTGGCAAAAGAAATGCAACTTACTCAGTTTAAAAATATGTTAAACCTCACTTGTTCTTCATTTTAAGTGGTAGGAGATACCTACTTTTTGATATGATCAAGCTGGAATTAGAGTCCACTATCACTCCCTGACAGCTGAAAACTTTATTTGGTGGGAGCCTGACACAGTGCTGAGAAGTTCCACAGGCCTGCAGAGAGATACATAACAAGTAATTAACATCAGCTGTACTGCTTTCCTTAGCACATCTCCTAAATGTCACCCTCTGCAGATGGTAATGTACAACGGCACCACTGGACAACTGCGGCCTCTGCTTTTGACCAACTGGGAAGCTTTGAACAAGTCACTTCAGCACATACTTTCTGTGTTATGGCTCATATTTCATCTGGTCCAATCTGTGTAATTAAGGAGAAATCAGTCAAGGAAGCCCTTTAATTTTGGTTTGATTACCTTTGCACAATCCTACACGTAATCATTTCATTAGTCTTGGAATGGGAAAGCTGGGTTGAACATTCTGAAGATTACTATTTTAAACCCTCCCTTTTTTTTTTTCCTCAGCATGTAACTGCGGTGGGAGAATGTGTGACAGCCAGACTGGAGAATGCCTCGCAGACAGTCCTCTAGTTTCTACTGGCACAGACTGCCCAACCATCAGTAAGAATAATATTATGAGAACACCAGAAATGAAGATCACTCTCAGATGCTTGCAGATGCTAACTTAACAGCTCAGCTCTCTCTCCAGTGCGCATTCATACCTTGGTTCTGCAGGGCACTTAAACATGCAAAGATGCAGTGCCCTACCAACTGTGTATTTTAATTCATACTTACTTGCCTGACTGAGCCCATGAATATGTTCAGCTCTGTAAAACAGGCTATATGTTTAGGTAAAAACTACAGAGCAGTAGGGATGTATCATGAAAGCTACTTCTCTAGGCCTAGATACAGAGCCTGCAAAGAAAATTCTCTAGCCCTAAAATGCCACCTTGCATATCATTTCTATTGTTCTCATTTTATACAAAATATAAAGTGTTACTGTTGAATTTGACATACACACATCAGTCAGTTGTTTTTCAGCTGTCTGCCCTATTCTAAATACAGGAAGCCTGGGAGTTTTTCAAAAGCACTGTTATAACTTCTAGTGGATACTGAAACTTTTAAAAATATAGTTTTAAGACTATAGTATTATACAGTCTACATATCACCTACAGTCTCCTAAGCCTGTTCCCAAGAAGAGGGATCACGTGTCCAGAACCACAATCAGGAGGAAAACATTTGGCAGCTGCTGCTATCAGGAATACAGACTGTACAATACCAAGCAAAAGTTCCTGCAGGAATCTGTATTTCATATACATATAAGTCTCCTGCACTTACTGGTGGCACAAATGTCACTAAAAACAAGGTGGTATTGCAAGCATTCATACAGGACAAGGGTGTAGTTTTACAGTAGCATAATTCAACATGTCAAAACTCTGCCTTGAGAAGTTGCCATTCTAATCAGATAGACAGCCAAGAGCCCGGTTGCTGGACATCCTTACTTCTCATACCACCAGATTTAAAATGCAGAGCTCTGACTGTGGGCAAAATGAACTTGTTTTTTTGACCCCATCTGTTGTTCTTTGGGACACAAACAAGTGGAACCTCTAGGGAATAGCCAGGAAATGCCTCATCTCCCGCTCCCTACTGATAGCAGTGCCGCCTCGATGGCCCTTCGGAGCAGTCCCATCTGGCGCTGCTCAGCTGGAAGCATCGTGGCTGTGCTGTGGGACCTTGGGAGTGGGTGGATGAAAGGAAAAGAAAAATGGATATAAATCAAGGCCCATCCATGTCAGAGAGAGGAAACCCCATGGGGCACTCAAAAGTAAATTTAAGATGTTGTTGTTAAGTTTCACAAGCACTAAAAGTAAAACGACACTTTTTATTTTTTTATCAGGCTGCGATAAATGTATTTGGGATTTGACAGATGACATCCGGTTAGCTGTCCTGGCTATTGATGAAAGCAAATCAACTTTATTGAGCATCTCTACAGGTGTTGCAGCTCAGAAACGCTTGCATGACCTGAACCTCACTACTACCCATCTCCAGGTACAAACACTGATGATGCTTTGCTTTTTTTTTTTTTTGTAATTTTCATCTATGGATTTCCACTCCATTCATGTAAATTTACATCTCTGCCCTCCCTGCAGAAATTTGGTTTGGGATGCGCTGACTTCTTTTTCCCTACACACAGGCACAAATGTCCAAAAAAAAGGACCACTCCACACTTTGGACCATCCAGGTTGACGATGCTGCGGACGACATGAATGATCTCCTGAGAGAGGCAGAAAACCTGGATGATCAGGTTTGTTCACAGCCAGCACACAGGGGCCTTGTGGCTTGACATATTCTCATGCTGGCAAACAAGGTTTACTGCACAAGAGCGAGAGTACCCTGAAGGAAAGTTTGGATAACATTTTATTTCTCAACTTTCTGCTTTACCGAGGCTCTAAATTAAAAGGGCTGAAGACCCACCAAGTCTTCTTCCCAGGAAAGGAAGAGCCAAACTCTTCTGAGTGTGGTCAGAGGTTTATCAAAGGCAGAAAAGAGACTCCTCTTGGAATCTAGTTCCTTTTTCTTCCCCTTACACCATAGGCACAGTAGACACCCTGCCTTGCTATTTCAAACCAAAGTAACCACCATTAAAGTAATCTGGACTGACTTTAGGAATCTTCATATTTATTTTACATGCATACACTTGTAAAATTCCATTTAGTCTGATTAGTCACTTCACAATGTGCTACAAAGCTGGTTTAAAAGCCTTTTGAGGTACCCACTGAGATGGGAACCTGATCAGCACTCAAGATATGTTTTAACACAATTATAATCATAAATGTTACATCCATATTCAATTGCCAGGCTATAAAATTAAGGTTATCTGCTCTCAGCTCACAGAACACTTTCACTGCTGAAAGAATACTGATGTGATATGTTGGATATTGGGGAAAAATTTATTCTCAGAAAGCATGATAAGGCAGTGGCACAGGCTGCCCAGGGAGGTGGAGTCACTGTGGAGCCACTCTCCCTGGAGGTGCTCAAGAAACGTGTAGATGTGGCCCTGAGGGATGTGGTTAGTGGGCTGGTGGGGCTGAACTGGGGTCAGACTGGATGATCTTAGTCATCTTTTCCAACCTTAATGATTCTATGATTGATTCTGTGTTAAGAAATGAAGTTCAAAATTGCATCTTTTTCTATTTTAAACAGATATTTTTGAACTGCTTTTTGTTAGTGAAATATATAGATATTAGGGAAATACACCAGACTGTGTTATTCCCAGCCAGAGACAACCACAGCTGAAGTGTAACCTGAGTGTCTTTCACGAAAACAGGCAAGCAAGCAGTACAAACCTTCCTCTCAGCCCGGCCGTGTCGGCGTGGCCTCAGGCGCCCCCTGGTGCCGCCACCTCAGCAGGCCTCGCGCCGCCATGCGCGAGCACAGCAGCAGCCCGGGCTCTCCAGCCTTCACTCCCAAGGTCGAGCTGATTTTACAGTGGGGATTTTCGCTGCTGCTGCCCTAAGAGAGCACTGAACTGAACATCGTGCCACTGCTAAGCGTGTAGTGCAGGCTTACACGTATACACAAGGGCAGCAGCCATGTTATCTTCTCCTTCCTTAGACATACCAGTGAAAATTGAATTTAAGGAATCCCAAAGTTAATGCTGTCCAGATAACATCATAGCTGTGCCATGGTAAATGTAAACCTCCCTAACAGCTTCACTCAACACCTCACTTGTTCGGGGAACACGTCACCTCATGCACATATGGGAAATGCAATGGGGAGCGCAGCCCCGCCATGTCAGGAAGCACCTCTTTACTATGACATGCTGTGAATGATGGAGCACTGGGATAGGTTGCTGAGAGAGGTGGTGGAGTCCCTTTCCTTGGAGATCTTCAAAAGCTGTATGGGCGTAGTCCTGGGCAAAGTACTGTATGTGTCCCAGCTTGAGAAGTGGGGTTGGACCAGATGACCTCTAGAGGCCCCTCCTTGACCTTCACCTGTCATTTATAGGCTTTTGTGATAAGAGTGTGGCTATGCCCTTCCAGGCCCATTGAATCATCATGCTCGTTTTCCTAATTTTAACAAGTTGCAGAGCAGGCAACCTTGCATGAGGGAGACCGTAATCTGAAAATGGTGGTGAGCTTCATGTCTTACTCTGCAGTCTATACACTTATTCAGTAAATGCAATATCCAGCAAAATGAGCCAGCCCTGCTGAATGCCTAGGAGACTCGGCAGATGGGAGGTTTACAACTGTACATAATTTATGACAATTTGATTGCAGCGAGTGATGGATAAATGTGGGACAGATTTTAATCTCTCGCTCTGCAATACTGAAAATATCGACAAGACAGCCCTTCACTTCAAACACCTCTGTAAATACCACTTTATATGATAAATGGACTTTCGCATGCTCATCAGGAGAAAGCAGAATGTGTGTTTACACTGCTCATCTCCACACATGCGTACAGATCTGAAAAAAAGAAAATCTAATATCTTGCTCACATGGTTTATTCATAGGGAAATCAAGCTTCCAGCAAGGGCCTACTGGTACAGAAGGAAACCATGGAGACCAACAACCGTGCTACTCAGCTCGTGCAGAAGCTTAGTGATATGAGAGATAATATTCAAGGTAAATAGATTTATTTCTACTTCATCTCACTATGAAGCACGTATTAATGAAACATCCAGCAAAAAAAAAAAGGCCATAGCACCTGGGTACTATGACAAAGCAACTCACACATAAAGCCATTAGAGCCTGTAATACTGTAATGACAGGTTGTCTCTGAGTTGGTCTGACAGCTAGAATAAGTGCATCTCCTTTTTTCTCATTCTGAAAAAGCAAAGTAATAATAAATAAGTTTACATGAAATACTTTAAGATAATTCAGTTTGTAACCTCTGACTGTTTGAATAGACACTCAAGTTATTTATATATACGAGTAGTAAGAAAAAAAAGTTCATATCAGACTGGAACCGATTGCAGCCACAAACACAAGCATGAAATTGAAGGTGAGAATGTTTGGTGTCTTCTTTTATAGCAGATTAATGCAATTGCACTTTTCCTGTCATGCAGGTAAATAACAGAGAACACACAAATGCTAGACATTTTTTTTTTAAATATCACTTTTCCTTTTGAACCCATGGCAGTCAGATATGACTAAGTCTGTTGATCCCTCTGGTGAATCACCAATATTTTGCATTTTAGCAAATTGTTTCTTGGTAGAACTCTGTTGATTGACATAGCATCACACAAATGCTTCCAAAAAGAAAAAGATGCTGAATAGTACACTATTTTGTGGATGGACTGCTTCCCCAAGCTCACTGTGGAAGGTGGTGATGATTTTCTCCTCAAGTTGTTTATTGCTTCATCTGACCAAACTTTCTAGTTGAGTTTGGGTTCATCCCCATCTAAACATTATTAGACGGTGACCGCTGTCCTTTTTTTTTTCTGAAGTATAGAAGTAGAGTTAGGAAACTGCATTCTCATTGGCTTCTCATTTCCCCACAAAGTGAAATGCAGAACTTTAAACCAGATGGCTAGAGCAGACTGTCAGAAATGGTTATAGTGATGCTGTCTCACAGCAGGAGAGGTAACCATGATTAAGAGCTCCCAAAATTAGAAGAATGAAACCAAAAGCTTATGATATGTGGAGATACAAGTGAAACTTATGTCCATCTTTGGGCAACATACTGGAGCAATAAAACATCTCTAGAACTAACATAAATTTCAAAACATGATTTCTCTTCTGCCTGTAAATGCACGTATTTCAGACCTTCCCAGGTGTTTGATTTACAGCCTGAGAACTGCTTGGATCTTCAAGAATTTTTACTGTACTATATATCAAAAGTTAAATGACAGCAGCGAACACCTTCCCCAGCACAATTGCACTTGAAGAAGTATTCCAAGTCAAATATGATCATCTTCATCTGGAGTATCTGTGACATAACATTATCATAATGGTATATAAAACTGAGATTACACCAATCTCAGCTTCTTCTTCTATACCTACAGAAAGCAATAAAACCCAAGTGAATGTATGCAGAAGCATTCCAGTCCCCTGTGCACCTGCATCACAAAAACATCCGTTCTACCAAGGAGCACACTGATTTCTCCCAGTCCTTAGCAAAGCCAACAGTGTAACAATCTGTGTATGGCATCAGAACAGAAAGTTGCCTGGCAGGTGAGGTTAAAGAGCCCTTTTTCAATTAATAGAAATCCTTAATTAACAGATTTGGGTGGTTCTGACTTAGAGCAGAAATTGCAAGTTCTCTGGCAGCTTTTGTAAGGAAGAGCTGTGACATATCAATCATTATCACTGCTGATCATTAGCTCCATGGGTGTTTTAACCAATACTTTAATTTCAACATAGTTAACTTGTCACAAAGATGAGGCAGGCTAAGACTATACACACATCATAATGTTAAAAATGTACTACATTCTTACACCCATGATTCTAGATCACCTTTGATTATGTGGTCAACTGTCACATTTTATTTCTACAGTTTTTGAGTACAGATGTCAGCCTAAGCCTCATTGATTGTCATCAGTATTCACTGGCTGACTTGTGTAGATAATTCTTTTTAATCATCAGTTGTTCTGGGGAGAAAAGGAAATGCAGAAGGCAGAAATGTTTCTAGTTTAGGACACAGATAGCAGAAGTCAGGTTAAGCTATTGTAGAAAACCAACACCTGTGCCTGCAATTAAAAGAGTACCTATTCACCCAGAATGGAAGTTAGAAACAGGTAGGTGAAAATGATTTTCACCATGCCCAAAATCATTCTCTTCCATCTCTTCTGTAGAAAGTGATCCAGGTTCTTCTGAAGGTAAGATGTACATGTGTGCCCATTTTCATACACGTATATGTCTGTGCGTGCCAGTAAGAGAAGGAAAAAGAAAGCTGTGGAGTCATTCAGTTACTGCTGAGACTGCGACTTTAGAGCTTCACTAATGAGTTCAGGAGCCATCCAGAAACTGCATGAAAAGATACTCTGCCAAAGAATCTGTTGTGCCATAATAACACATACATACTTTATTAAAAAAATTCAGATGGACAGTGCTGGCTTTGGCAGATCTGCTTATCCACAAAACTGGTGATGAATGCAAGCCAAAGCTACTCACAGGGTATAAAAGAGGATGTGGTTGGTATCTGAAACCAGAGATGAAAAAGTGGGAAAACTTCATAATGCTTGTTCTGGGGATGGGTAAACTCAATTTCAGCTGCAAGGATCCAATAGCATTTTCTGAACTGAGACTAAAACCTTGAAAT
>PPHD01029305.1:0-10638 GCA_002909625.1 Bambusicola thoracicus
AATGGGGTGGTTGGTGGCCATGCCTGGCAGGGGGGTTGGAGATTCATGATCCTTGAGGTCCCTTCCAGCCCAGGCCATTCTGTGATTCTGTGACAGACCTCACACATACAACACAGAGCTCCATGAATGGGCTCTGATGGAGCCCATGGAATGCTGGAAAAATATTGAGAGATTATCACACTGGGATGCTCAGCACATCTGTCTTATGGCAGTTATTTTTGCACAGAGGGGGAAAAGGAGGAGGGAGAGGAACAGCAGAAGAAACATTTATCAGCCCCTTAAGTCAGTTAGATCACATAAAAATCATTATGGCCTGAAGTGCCTTTGACAGACACCGGGCAGACAACCAGGATCAGTAAAACTCTTCAGTTGTTCCAGCACCACCAGATTTTTGGTAAGCAATTTCAGAAACAAAATACACTTCTTAATCATTGGATACAATGCTAACCCCAAATAAACCACTACTGACAGAAACTTGACTTGCAGTACCTTCACACTACTTTAAATCAGCTTAGAAGACAGCACAGTGACTTTGTGGGATAAAAAAGGCACCGTGAGAAAGCCTGGTTGAAGGAAACTGACAGATGAATTCTGGCCAATTCAGCTCTGGTGACTGACTACTGAGACAACCTGCCCCCCTCCACTCCTCAGACCCCAAAAGTCCCTGTTCCTGAGGCAGCCAGAAACAGACATTCAAGCTGTAACAGCTGCATAAACTGAACACAGTAGCAAAATACTTTCAAATATATTCAAATAAATGTTATTCCTTACTTTTTGTTGTTGTTTTTTTTCCTCCATTAGTAACTTGACAGACAAGGTAAGGAACTTCCCCAGAGAATCCATCTGCGGTGTGCTTGCTTCATCAAAACACTGCTCCCACATGCCAAAGCCAATGAGCATGAACAGAAGTTTCCATGCAATAATGGAGTGCGCTCTCTCTCACGACTGCAATGCTAAACAGAACTTTCCATGCAATTGCTCACCCCAATAAAGAACAGGAGCAGGAGGGGTGAGAAGAAACAAGGCGTGAGCTATGCTTACAGCAAAGAAAGTGGCAGGAAGTGCATAACCACTAAGGCTCCCACCTCAGTTGCTGAGGTGTGAGACATGACCCAAGAGCAAGCACAGAGTGAAGTGCACACACGTTCCCTGCCCCAGGACTCATGTACTAGGAGGAAGCAATTCTCACTTCAACTGAAGTTGGAATCGAAGAAACTGAAGACTTAGGATTCTTTGTCTAAATTTTGGAGCTGTTCTTGAGTGCGAAGATTCCTTTGGAATTGTGTATTGAGTGTATGAGCTAAAAAAAAACATTATATTCTGAGAGACTTAGCAGTATTGGAAGCTTTGCCCCAATACTGAATGCACAGTTTCAACAGTTCTAGCCTCAATACCCAATTTTCAATGCAGCACAGTTTATAGCATTATAAAAGATTAATATTACTTATTTTCACAGGTATGCTATGCAGATCAACTAACAAGCATCTGTGAAGCATGCAGGCATGCTGACAACACAAGAAACTTATCATGTAGTTAGTTCAAGGTTTGGATGGTGTAACTTAGATAAGGCCATGTACCGTGGGGGGAAAAAAGCAGTTCCTGGAGCAACAGGAATACAGATACCTAACTTCCTCTGAGCTCATCTCACAGTTGATTAATGGTTGTTTCTGCTGCATTATCAGCTCACACAGTCATCTTTCAAAGCAAGCACAATGCTCATGCTCACACCCTCATCTTTCAATGGCTCATGTATTTCTTTTCTCTAACTAGCAGCTGATTTTCACAAATCCTTAGAAGATCATTTGTGACCTTGCCTCGCTTGTCAAACTTCAACAGGTGGGCTTAAAATGTTATGCTAATGTTATGCAAATTAGATTTATTTTCAGCATTAGGGTAGTTATCTAATAACCTAGAACTTACATTTTACCTTCATTTCTTCCTCGTCTTACACCTCAGTAGTGGAAAATCCCACCGATTATTTTAGATGACAGTCATTATTAGGGAGAACAACCAGGAGCACAAACAACTCATCTGTATCATCTAGAACTTGTTTTGCAAAACAGGCTGCGTTGTGGTATTATAATTGTTTGGGGTTCTGCTGCAATGTAATGTGTTCAGAAAAAAAGAATTTTTTCATCACTGTTACTGCTACTCTGAAGCTGCACTTTCTTTTCTGACACAGTTTGAACTGATACTGTATTGAGACCAAGTAGTACTAACGTCATGTGTCACTGCAAACTCTGAAACTAGTTTTTAAGATATGACAGTGCATTTTTATCTTTTCATTGCAGAAGTTCACTAGTGTAAGACAGAAGGTCAACTCGTTTGATTTTAACATACGGCTGCTTTATGCTTTTAAGAACGTCTTATTTATTTGGTGCAATACTTGTGACTTTGCTAAAACCGCACTACTCACATCCCCACGTTATAATAATAATTTGCACTTTGTTTCTACTTTATTTTAAAGTTACTTTCAACCCTATTTATTTTATTTTCAGTTGTTAGAGTGGTACTGATTTTATTCCTTTTCCACTTATTTTTAGTCTATTTCATTTTGTTTCACCACTCTACTTTTCTACTCTATCTTAAAGTACATACAATTGTCCTAAGAAATCAAACATAAGACACTTTTTCCTCCTTCCAGCCCTATAAAGTGGAATCACACTTTCTACTTTGCAAAGCAGCTTCTCTTCAGCAGCAGCAATGTAGGATTGTTTTGTATGTCTGTTTTCACTTACTCTGTAACACAGCCACAGTCCCTAAGGACTCAAAGTGACGGGGTCAGCTGACTTCAGTTGGCCTTCCTCCTCTCTCATTCCTCCTTCTCCTTCTAGATTCAGCCACGTGAAAACAGAGAAACTGCCTTCCCCCTTCTCAGTGCTTTAAAAATCAGTATTCCATATTAGGAAAATAAACAAGGGTCGGCTTTTCTTCCCTATTCTCACCACTGTCAGGTACTACCATGATGGCTAGTGGGATGCTTGGGACTATATCACAGGGTACGCATGTTAAAAGAAGGTTACAAAATGTTATAAAGTCTTACCTACAGACTTCCTAATTACTGCTCACTGTCACCCTCTTCTTATTTTATCCACTTCATCTTATTTTATTAGGGAGACTAATAAATGGTAGTTATAAATATACAGAGTGAGACATACATGCTCTATAAATGTATGTATACGTGCATTTATGTGCATGTGAAGTGAGAATATATGCAGTTCATTTTGGTCTCTGGGGTCAGTTTGCTAATTCACCTGATAAGCTGCAAACAAAAGAATACTACAGGCAAGAAAAGGAACTCCCACGAATTTATTATGGCTAAGGAGAACAGATCACTGATCGTATGAGAGGAAACCTTCTGAAGTCCTACACAAGAGAGTAAACAGCAACAGAACTCAACAACTGCAGGAGAAGATGGAAAGCTGGAATTCCTCCTGCTCCCCTGAATGCTGGGTTAGGTTGATGCAGTTGAAGACTGCATCGCTGCAAACAGGCAATAGAATGGGCAAAGCTATGTAAGGAAGGAAAGTAACATACTTTCACTGTGGGGACAAGGAAGCCAACAAGTATTCTGTAACAATTTCTGGTTCAGTGTCAGTTACCACCTGCCGATTCTGAAGGGTGATCAAAAAGACAGGAGGTCTGATTTCAGAAAAAAAGAAAATCCTCCACACTCTGGCAACCTGTAAGCCAAGAAGGCAACTGTTGCTGTGTCAGCGATGCTCTGAATGCCAAGATCTTGGTTTCGTATCTCACAAAGGGTCGGATACAACTATGAAGACAGACCTAGTTAGTTTTACATGACAAATAAACCACTTTGGAAGCCACTTCATGAAAGCAATAGGGGAAGGATGATCACAACGCATTAATGGAACGAGTACTCCTGAGCTTATTTTCTGTAGAACTCAGAAGTTTAAAATAATTTGAGTACTGATTACTATGAAGCCTTTCTTGTGCGTCAAGTAAACACAGCACTGTCTTCATCAGTCTGAAGATAATCAATACAGCAAGCAAGGCATTTATCTTGTTTGAAGACTAACAATTTGTATTTACAGTTCCACAATTATTGAAGTCCTTTTAACAAATACACTTCTTAACTACACAATTTAGCCTTAATGAGGATAACTTTACCTAGCTAAGGTTCCAGAAGGCAAGCATCCATTTTTCTGTACATCTGTTTTAGATAGGGACTTTTCATCTATACTGCCTCATAGTAACATAACATCCTTAAGTACTGAAATCTTTTTCTGCTAAAAAATAGATTCCAAAGGAGTACATCAGTACCACTGTAACGCTTTTCAAAGAGCAACACTTCTATTATTGAGAAGGAGGAAAAAGGGCATTACGATGCTAATAAAACACACTACAGACAGATATACAACCTATGCTTAAATTTACTGAAGGTATGAATAACTTCCTACAGTGAAGAATGTGTTCCTTTGGTTAAGAAGAATGTGTAGTACGCTATCACATATAGTTACACACGCTATTACACCATCAAACCTCATACTGTACACTGGTAGATTTCAATGAGGATGAGAACCTTTGAACAGTTGAAGAAAAAGCAGCATAATAACCCCTTTTACTTTAATGTTGAAAAAAATAAGCTTTTTGGATGTACATTTTTTTTAAACAGAGGTTAAAAAAAAAAATCAAAAAAGCAAAGCATTATGTCCTTCAGGTTCCACGTGGCATCATAGAATCACAAAACGGCTTAGGTTGGAAGGGACCTCAAGGATGATCAAGCTCCACCCCCCCAGCCGCAGGCAGAGCTGCCAACCTCCATATCTAATACCAGACCAGGCTGCCCAGGACCCCATCCAACCTGGCCCTGAACACCTCCAGGGATGGGACATCCACAACCTCAACATCATCAACGTTCTTACTCCAAAATCTATTCTAAAACAGCATTCTTGTTTTAAACTAATTAAGCCTGTTTCAAAGAGTCTAACAATATTATTAATGCAAAACAATAAGCAACATTAGCGCTACTAGGCCAATACATCACATAAAAGAAAGCCAACAAATCCCAGAAAAAAATATTTGATGCACAATCTTCAAACTGGAGACAACTCTAAAAAGTATGAAGTTCAAGTTACTGTCTTAAATTACAACACTAATATTCCAGCCCTACAGAGGTTCTCTAAGCATACAACTGGAAGTTATTACAAACTTTCACCCTGACATGGTTTAACCTGCAAGCTTTTCTTCCCGATGTCACTCCAGCCTAATGAAGTGCCAGTATTCCTGCACTTAACCGATTTTAGAGACTACTGACCTAACCTGACATCATGGGAAAAGAGACCACTCCTCTCATTGAGGGATGGATGGAGCTTTCCCACTAACATCCACACCGCATAAAACTTCTGAATAGTAGAAATCTTGGTAAAAAGAGTTCACATTGGACAGAGAACTTATCAGTGCCCTTAAAGAGATCCTGAAGAGCACACGGATAAAAAAAATATAGCTCATCTGGCTAACATACTCAACTTAGGTTGTCTTCCGCTAGAAATTATGGTGTCTGTTTCAATCCAAAACTGCCTTGCCAAACTGCCAAGAGCCCATAAATATCCATTTCTTGAAGTATATAACACATGCAGCACGCATTCTCAAGAAGGCGGACTTGGAGCAAATAGGTATTTGAGAGGCTCTGCCACTCCAATGAACAGCTGAAAACAAGCGGGCCAGAAGCAGATCAGCTGTGCAGGACACTATTTTTTGGCAAATCACTAGAGCTTAGGAAAGTATACCAATCATGGAATAAAAAACACGCCAGATGATGCACTGCTCTATTAAGTTGAAGATCCAACACCTTTTATTTCTCAGAAGAAAGTGTCCGAGCACCTCCCAGCAATGAAGTGTGAACAGAAACAGACTACTGGATTCTTCACCCTGCTAATGTTGCCCACTTCTGATACTTTCTTAGCAGCCTGTCTTCTTGCAGACCTAATCACACCTGCCACTAAAGGCAATGACAAGCTGCGTCATCCCTACTGTAGACAGGAATAGATCTTGAACGACAACTTCTAGCACTAGGAGAAACAATTCCACCCCCAGCAGGACTCTTATCACTGACATTTGTACCTATTTCACCTGGCTTCCTTGGACAACAATTCTGAATTTCTTAGCATCTATACACATATGCATGTACACACACACTCAAAGAAAATTTAAATAAGCACTATCAACAGGTGGCAGAAGCACAAAGTGAGAAGTTACAGACCTGAAACACCTGTAGCCAGTGTTTATGAGAAAAAGGAGAGTCAATGACAATCCCACTGACTACAGACCTGAAATGCAGAGGTGAGCAGAAGGATTTCAGGCTGCAAAACACGACAGAGCTCTAATATATCAGCAAGTACAGACAACTTTCAAAACCATAGACTACTACAGAAGACAGCAATTTTGGGGCTGGAGGAAAATCTCAGTGTCCTTCAGGCACTTGCAAAGCAGACTCTACTAAAGCGGATGCAAAGGGGCACCTACATTCATCTGAATCCAAAAAGAATTACAAACTCTAAGAATAAAGTGAATATAATGTCTGAACTTCAAAGACTATTGCTCTCTGTATAGTAAAACTCTCTAAAGCCAGTCATTTTTCCTGTAAAGACATGGTGCATCTGGACACTAGCCCTGCTGACACACATTCCTGTAACAGCCATTTCTGAGTACGGCCAGACAGGGTAGTAGGCTACACAGATGTCTCATCTCATCTAAACTAGCTCCATTATTCATATGAATAAAGTTAGGGAAAACTTCATTACTGGAAAACATGATGTCTTGACTAACAAATACTTTTGGAACCTACACAAATGCTTTTTATTAGATAAGGAGACAGAAGATTTGGGAATACCATCAGAACGGTGATGCTCTCTTCTCTTAAGGCATCCATTTGACAATTCCAACTAGCAGCACGATGGTTAATAAAAAAAAGAATAAACACTACAAATAAAAAGTAGGGAAAAAGAAAAAAGTGTATGAAGATACTGAACAATAAGCAATGGGAATAAAATAAAGTAGTATAGTGGCCGCTAAATATGAAAAGATAAGAGAACAACCTTGCTGAGCAATGACTATATACAGAAAATGTTAGAAAGAAAATAATGGGAGTGAACTCAATGAAAATACAAAAGGAAAAAACACCAAAAATGAAAACTAAGGAGCATACTGTTACACGCCATTAAAGAAATCTGTGCACAAGTAGGTCAATAGGCCAGAAAAGGTCTCTCTGTGGTTGACAGCAAGAGAAAAATGTACAGGCAGAGAAGTGAAGACTTGTAGGCACTTATCTACCATCCAGATATTTGATGAAGAATGTAAGGCACAACCTGCACCCTGTAAAATAAAGTAAAAAACCTCCACAGACAAGCACCTGGAAATAACATACAACCACATTGTAGACGCGCATACACACAACCATTTGAAGAACAACTACACCAACATTAAACGTTTGTCTGATTCATTTTTACAACCTTAAATTTTGGAAATTCTGACTACAGGCAGTAAAAGAGGGAAAATGGGTGCGTATGTAAACACTGCCCAGTATTTCAGAGAGTTGAAAGAAGAAGGTATAGGGCAAAGAAGGACCCAAAGGCTCTCATTTTCATCGTGCTTAACTACTGTCCTTAGTCCAAGTATTTTTCTTTTTTAAATGTTTCCCAATACACAAAAAAGGGCAAAAAGATATTAGCTTATGCTCTATAGAATTTCAAGATTAAATGATAAACCTGTTAAGTATTTATTCTGTTCTTACTTCCCTTTCCCTACTCTCCTATCCCCAGGCTTTTACTACAAAGCTTGTGAAAGTCCATATGTAAAACTAAATACACGTTAACAAACATCTGTGTTATTAAAGGTGGCAGTAAGGACAAAGACTACACTTAGATTCTACTGAAATAAATGGCAATTTTAACTATTCAGTTCTGGCACTACATATACCAGTCTTGCTTGCAGAAAAACCCATGCTTTAGAATTACAGAATATCCCAAGTTGGAAGAGACCCACAAGGATCACAGAATCACAGGGGTTGGAAGGAACCTCTAGAAACCACCTAGCCCAACCCCCCTGACAAAGCAGGCTCCCTAGACCAGGTTGCACAGGCAGGTCTTGAACATCTCCAGAGAAGGAGAATCCACAAGCCACCCGGGCAGCCTGTTCCAGTGCTCCCTCACCTGTACTAAGTTCTTAACGCACATTTGTGAGGAACTTCCTATGCTTCAGTTTGTGGCCATTTTCACTTGTCCTATCGCCATGCACCACTGAAAGGAGTCTGGCTACATCCTTTTGCCTCCCACATCTTAGATATTTATAGACATTGATCAGATCCCATGTTTTCTTTTCTCAAGGCTGAACAGACCCAGGTCACACAGCCTTTCCTCAAAAGAAAAGTGCTCCAGGCCCTTTACCATCTTTGTGGTCCTCTGTGGACTCTTTACAGGAGATCCCTGCCTTTTTTATACCGGGGAGATCAGAACTGGACACAATACACCACATGAGGCCTCACCAGGGCAGAGTAGAGCGGGAGGATCGCCTGCCTTGACCTGCTGGCCATGCTCTTTTTAATGTACCCCAGGATGCCACGGGCCTTCTTCGCCACCAGGACACACTGCTGGCTCATGGCCAAACTGCTGTCCACCAGGACTCCTACGTCTCTCTCTGCAGAGCTACTCTCTGGTGGAATCGCTGTCCCTGGCAGTGTTCGAGAGATGTCTTGATGAGGAGCTACGAGATATGGTTTAGTAGCTTGTGGTAGTAATGGCGATGGGAGGATGGTTGGACTAGATAATCTAGGTCCTTTCCACCCTTGTGATTCTATGATTCTCTAGCAGGTCATCCTTCAAACTGCACTGGTGCACGCAGTTATTCCTCCTTAGGTGCAAGACTCTAAAGTTGTTCCTGTTAAACCTCAGCTGGTTACTCACTACTCAACTCTCCAGCCTGTCCATGTTTCACTGAATAGCAGCACAGTCTTCTGGTATGTCAGCCATTCGTCCCAGCTTCATACCATCAGCAAACTTGCTGAGGATGGACACTATCCCCTCATCAAAGTCACTGATGATGTTAAACAAGACTGGATGCAGCACAGACCCCTGAGGAACACCACCAGATACAGGCCTCCAACTGGACTCTGTGCCACCAATCACAACTCTAATCCACCTGATCACTGAGTCCAACTCCTGGCTCCACACAGGACCACGTAGAACACAAACCTTACACCTGAGAGTATTGTCCAAACACTTCTTGAAATCCAGCACCTTGGGGCAGTGTCCACTGCCCTGTGAAACTTCTTTCAGTGTCAACTCACCCCCTGGTGAAGAACTTTTTCCTAATCCTCAGCCTGACACAGCTCCACACCATTCCTTCAGGCCCTGTCGCTGTCACCAAAGAGCAGAGGTCAGCTCTGTGAGGCTCCTGTGACCTACAGCTCCTGTGAGGAGCTGTAGCCCACCATGAGGCCTCCCCTCAGCTCCTCTGCTCTGGGCTGAACAAATCAAGGGACCTCATCTATTCCTCATATGTCATCCCCTCCAAACTCTTCATGATCTCCATAGCCCTCCCTCAGATGCTCTCAAGCACTTTTATGTCCTTCTCATATTGCAGTACCCAAACCAGCACCCGGTGCCGGAGATGAGGCCACAAAGCATAGAAGTGGAGTAGGACAACCCCTTCCCCCACCTGGCTGGCAGTGTGGGTCTAATGCACCACCCCTGGGTATGGTTGGCCCTTTGCTGCTGGCTCAGATTCAACTTGCCTTGAACCAGAACCCCCCAGGCCCTTTCAGTGGGGCAGCTCTCCTGCCTCTTGTCCTCAAGACTGAACATATGTCCTGGGCTTCCCCAACCCAGAGGCAGAATTTGGCACTTGCTCCTGTTAAACTTCATGCCCTTGGTGACTGTCCAGCCATCACATTTCTCAAGATCTCTTTCCTCCCTGCCTTCCAGGGAGTCAACAGCTACTGCAATTTATTGGTGTCTAAGTAGACTTAGCATACACTAGAGACTTGCATCCAGATACCGTCTCCTGACAAGGAAAGGCTAGGTCTGATGAAGCACCCAATTCCTGTAGAATGCAGGTGATTTAAAAGACTTAAAGAATGCCACTGATTTTGTTAGCTTGCTTCCTAAATTTTCTAGAAAAGGAGAAAAAAAGTATAGGAAACAAAGATGGTTTTGTGCACCTCCTGTTTACAGCATTGGTTGCAAACTGGCAGGGCAAAGACTGGTTTGTTGCAGAAATGTCTCTACGTGAGAACTTCAGTCAAATCAAGAAAAGGAAAATTAAAATTGAGCCACCTAAATCAGAAATGTCTTCTGAGCCAGTTTTTGAGCCAGAGAAACTGGTTGAGGTCTCAGGCTCCCCTTCTCCTCATCCTCCAGGACAGGATGAACAAGGAACAATCGGGGATGCTGATGCAGCATGGATAAAGGAAGAAAAGGATTCACTGATTTTTCAGACAAAGAACAAACCACATTTCCCTCACATTTCTTCTGAGCAGAGCAAAGTCAGCATCTCCACAGCCCTCAGCTTTCCACAGAAATTCTGCAACTGGTTGAAAGTGATCAATTTAAGATGAGTTGGTGGGGTCACGGTGGAAACTGTGCTGTCACCAATAAAGAAACATTTAAGCTCCAAGTACAG
>PPHD01029306.1:0-10638 GCA_002909625.1 Bambusicola thoracicus
GTTTCAACCCCCCTGCTATGTGCAGGGTCACCAACCACCAGACCAGGCTGCCCAGAGTCACATCCAGCCTGGCCTTGAATGTCTCCAGGGATGGGGCATCCACAGCCTCCTTGGGCAACCTGTTCCACTGCGTCACCGCCCTCTGGGTGAAAACCTTCTTCCTAATATCCAACCTAAACCTCCCCTGCCTCAGTTTAAAACCATTCCCCCTTGTCCTATCACTATCCGCCCTTGTAAACAGGGTTAATGATCAAGATAAAATATAATGATCAATATAAAAATGATAACGCGTATTGCTGCTAGAAAATTTGCTATATCACTGCAAATTGATTGCGCGAAATCAGTGTTCTATTTCCCCATCATGCTCTAAACCAGTAGATTATGGGGCATAAGCTGGGAAATAAGAGCAGCTACTTTGCACAGACTCACCCTCTGGAAGATGATGCTTTGTTTTAATTTAGTAAGCTTGTGTTGGATCAGAATAAACTTATGTTCTCATACTGCTCTGTGGCTCAGGCTGGATGTCAAGCAAATGACTCCTCTGAGTTAGCACACACACTGTATCCTCCCTGAGCAACTGAAGTGATTTCATGCATGGGCAATGTTTAAGTTTTTTTTTAATGCTGTCAGTTACTCAAATACTTTTTTTGTTTTTATTTTTCTTACAATCTTCTTGTCTGAGCATTAGTCCTTGAAAAATACTTCTGCAGCTGAGCTTGAAAAGCAACTCTGACTCAAGTCAGAGTGTTGCTGTTACACTTATCCTCCCAGAACACATTTTTCTTGCGTTTCTGTTAATACCGTGCTCCTCCCCACCGCTTCTCCCAAAACTCCTACACTGCCGTTCCCAACCAGTGTCATGGGAAACCTCAGGCAGCTGCCGAACAGCATGATGCTATGAGAGGAAACCTCCCTGACTGCTAGCAGAAGCTCATCTAAGTGCAGTAAGGACAAAGTAACAACCTCCAGCTGCTGTTTCTGCTGGAGCAGCGGGCAAACCGTCCGTTTAAACGGGGAGAGACCGCCTACGGTGAGCTGTATTGTAGCATGACAGAATTGCAGGGGCTGCAAGGGACCCCGGGGATCATCCAGTCCAACTCTCAGCTAACAGAGGTTCCCTATAGGAACAGTAGATTACATAGGACAGCCAGCAACAAATGAAATCTTACAGGACCCCGTTTCTGAGACAGAGCACGTTACGTTTACTGCCTTTACACCCGAAAGAAATTCAGGTCAGGCACGCATTTAAAGAAGCACCGCAGCAGCCGTGGGCTAGTTCTGCACTGCCCCAGAGAACACCCCGCACCTCCTCGGCACGGCACGCTGCGTCCGCGGCAGAGCCGGAGCCGGTTCCTGCGCCCTGCCGCCGAGCTGTCACGGCGGCCGAACAAAAGCACAGTGCTGCGGGCCTCGGGAGGGCTACCGCCACGCACGGAACCCCCCCGCAGCCCGCGCCTCGGGGCGAGGCCTCCCCGCGCCACTCCCGGCTGCAGGCCCCGGGCTAAGGCCAGGCCTCGGGCTGCTCCCCGCCTCCCTCCGCTCCTCACCAGCCGGTCTCGTCCTCCTCGCAGCCGGCCAGGCGCTCCAGTTCGTCGGGCCGGAGAGGCGCCGCGTCGTCCAGCAGGCCGTCGCTCTCACCGCCGCCGGGTTCCTCGGGGGGCGGCCGCCGCGCCGCGGCCCTGGGGCTGAGGCAGCGTCCGTCGGACGGAGAGGGAGAGGCGGCGGCGGCGGGGGGCGAAGGGGAGGCCCCGCCGCTGAGGAGGCGCTTGGGGCTGGCGGGGGCGGCGGGCAGGGCGCCGTGGCGGCTGCGAAGCTGCTCGTTCTGCTTCTCGAGCTTCTTCACCAGCTCCTGCAGCTTCCGCACCTCCGCGTCCGCGTTCACGCTCGAGCCGACGTCCTCCATGGCGCCTGCCGGCTGCGAGGCCGTCTGAGCGGGGAAGGCCGGCCGCGCCGCCCCGTCTACATGGCCGGGCGGCCCGCGGCACTGGAGGGCGGCGGCGGGGCGGGGCGGGTCGGGCGCTGCCGCCTTCTCAGCGGCGCCGGCGGGCGGCGTAGGGCCCGCATCCGGCCGCCATCTTGCCACCTCCTCCAGCCCGCCCGAGCCACGACGTCACGCGCGTAACCTTAACCTGGAAGTGTCCCGCGTAGGAGTCGGGCGGGTGTTGGCGGGCTGTGCGGCGCGCTGCCCTACCGCCCTCTGGTGCCCTGTGGGCGCTGGGGCGTGCAGGCGGGTGGCGATGCCGCGCTAAGGGAGGGAAGAGGGGAGCCGGGAGAGCTGTTGCTGGGGTGGTTATCAAACTGTGGAGGAGCTTTGGCCTGGGAGCAGGGACCTTTACTCATCGATGCCGTGTTAATAGCAGCTCTTGAAGATTGCTCTGTACATTGGCTTGTAAATCCAACTCCTTCTCTGCACCGTTTGGTACCAAGCGCCTTAATGAAATCCAGGTAAGTTCTGTGAGCACAGTTGGCTCTGTTAGCAGAGCTTGCAGGCCTCCGTGAGGCAAGAAAAATTGTAAGGTTTGTGATAATAAGGACGTTTGGTGCTGTGATGACACTGCTGACAATTCAGTGGTCGGTGAGTGTAAAAGTGGCCTTAACTTAGATGGAGAAGTTCATTCTAACTGAGAGCATTTATACAACAATCATAAAATGCAGCTTCCTTCTTCTTTTCCTACCCTCAGTCCAGCTGTTGGTGTCAGGACAAATAGTCATGCCGTTATAATAGTTTGGTCTTTTCTGCCCTGTAGATGATGTGCTGGAAGAGGTGGACGGCAGCATTAGGAAGGACTGGGGTCAGAGAGCCCTGGGCTCCTTTGGACTGCCAAGTAGAACTGTTCATCATGCTATATTTGGGGGCTCCTCTTTGATACAATGGCCCAGCTATGAGTCTGAGGGCTGCTGGCACCCTGCATCTCCTCTCCACACCAGTCCTGTCTTTCACCAGTCCTCCCTGTGGTCTGTCTGCCCCCAAGGTTCCTGCCCCACCTTATCGTCCCCTGCTTACACTGCTTTGCTTCCAGCAGCACCAGCAGCTGTTCCTCCCAGCAAGATGCACACTGCGAAAAGATGTGTGGGTAGTGGGGAGGGAAGAGAGGAGAAAATAAAAAGTGTTGCTGAATCATCTGCTGTTCTTCTGAAGCGTAAAGACAACTGAGACAAACAAAGGGAGTTGCTGGTTAATAGTCACCATAGTCAGTGCTTGAATAGCAAGGACTGTGATCGTGCTTTCTCATCATCTTGTGCAGAGGGTTTCCCTATCATGTTTTGGGAAGGGAATTGAGGACCCAGGAGCTGATAATGGGCTTCCATAAGCATCTCACTCATCAGATTCCAAGCTTGCTCTGGGCAGATGTGACAGACCACACCCAAGCTGAGGCCTCTGGCTGATTATGCAGAATAGTTACAATTGGTAGTAATGCCACAGAAAATAAAGTCTTTCCACTCTGTCACAAGAACAAGTGAAATCTGTCTGCCTGTGAAATTAGATATGTTGCAGATCCATTTTTTTTTTCCTGAGCAGGCTGAGTCTATGCTATTTCACACACATGGAGAGGAAAAGGAAAATCAGCATTTCTGCAGAGTCTCATGGACTCTGAAAGTCCCTCCATGCACAGCCAATGTGGTTGACGTTCTGTGCTATTGGAACAGGCAATAGCGAAGCTGAAGGGCAATAGATCTCTACCTGTGTGTGTGCTTCCCATGTCTAATTCAGGATAAGTGTGAGCAGAAGAAATGGGGAGCACTCCCTCCAAAGCACAAGAAGCCTGGGCAAGGCTTGTGTGTCACTCAAGTAAATCAATGTGTCTCTGACAAGTGGTTCCTGAGAAAAAGACCTCCAGGAGCTTTGTTTTGGTGCCCTTTGAGCTCCCTAGCATGGACAACTCTATTTTTAATTTTTATCTTTTTGTACAGCTGTAATTGGCTGGTTTATATCTGGTGAAATTGTTAGATTCTGACTTTGAAACCTTTATTTTAACTGTCACCTGAGATAACAAAAGATCCCTCAGAGGGAAGAGTTGATAAAGACAGGCAGATGTGCTGTGGGAAATTAACATTTGTAGCAAATATTTAACTTCAAGCCTGGAAAACTGGATTGCTTTTTAAGCAGATTTGTTTAGTCTCCTGAGGAAGATTGTTGCCTGCCAGACTTTCCAAAGGAGGTGTTCAGCAGGCCCACACACGCTCTTGCTAGGCGGTGTTTATCTAAACCTTTGAAATAAAAATTATCATTTGTCATTACGGTATCTCATGGCATGCACAAACATTGCGTATCTGGTGGAATTAGTGTCTGTCTCTTTCAAAGCTAGTTTCAAAACCCTAAGTGAAAGAACCAACATTGCAACTTCAATTGTCTATAAAAGATATCTCTGAGTACATCTGGTCTCCTTAGTGGTGAGAAAATGTATCTAATCCATTGGCTCAGACTCAGTTTACCTGGAAGCCTAACTGTGCTTTAGAAACTGTGAGCAGCAAGGAATTTTTCAAAGACACCCGTGGGCAGAAGAGCCTTTACAAATCTTTTTACAAGCAGTTGGCTTGCTGTATTTACTACTGATACCTCTTAGTGCGAAAGAAGGACTGCGTTCATACACTGCACTTCCTATGATGTTACAAGCCTTTCTGGAGGGCAGCAAGATTCCAGCTGAGTTCTGCCACTGAGATACACTTACCTTGGGTATCCTCAGTCAAAGTGCATCTGTTTGACATGAATTAACAGGCCTCTTTTTTATGCACAGGAAAGAAGTTGTTTAGACCTGCTTTTATCCTCCAAATCTGGAAGAAGAACAACTCAAGGGTACTGCACGGGTTTCTAATGAGGCTAGTGTTCATGGCATGCCATGCGGCTAGAAAATGTGTGACTAAATATGTAGTTTAACCCTTAATTTATACAACTAATTCAGAATGATGACTCTTCAAAGATTACCATCAGAGTTGAGCACTCTAATAAAAGTTCCTAAATGATGTCTGCTCGCCCGAGGTTCATCATTGCAGTATTGGAGTTCCTCCCACAGGTTTAGAGTCTTTTCTCCTTGAAATTTAAGCATATCTGCATATGATATTCATTAACAAATGTAAATTCAGCTTCATTGTGGAGTTAGCTACCTTATTTCATGCTTATCCATCACTTGGAATTTATAGCTCTTTAGCAACTCACTGAGCTCAGCGTGCTTCAGGTGCTGTGGTGGGAGTGAGCTGACTCAGAACACTGGGAAAGGACTTGCTGTTGTCAAGAAGATCCATGACTTACATTCATTTACCAATGACAGTAATTTCAGGCACGTGGGTATCACTGAGAGAAGACTTATGTGCCTCCACCCATATGAAGCAATCCTCTGTTGGACCATGCCAAAAAGTATCTGAGTGTACGGAGAACTCTCCTGACACCCCTCTATTAGTGAGCCAGCTCCACACGGAAAAATAGTTCACTGCACTCAAGGGACTCTGAAAGCAGTCTCCCCTATGTGCTTTTTTAGCAGGAAAAAGAGCCAAGTCTTCAGAATCCACAGTTAGTGACAAGTGAACAATTTCCAAACACGTGACAGGCTTGAAATGCTGTATTTCCACACCTGATGATGAAGCTGCTGTGTTTTGAATATCTTCTTATTTATATTTTCATGACAATTTGTGACTGAGAGGAGGGAGAGAATATAGATAGAGCCATGCAAAAACAAAATTTGCAGTTAAATCATGTTTGTGCTTCACTGATTCATTTCTGCCTTATATTTAAGTAGGCTGGACTCCTGGCTGGAGACGACATGCTAACACTGATAAAAATAATTAAGGTTTATGGCCTAGAAAGGCGGGTAGATGTGATGTGATCGGTTCTAAGTGTTGCTGGGAACGTTGCACACAGACAGGAAAATTTCCATTAAACCTGGAATACCACTCCCATGCTTGAGTTTGGAGGAACAGTGACGACTCTTTATTTGCCAAAGGGTGTATGGCTTCGTTATTAAATCCTGCGCTGGAGATCAGTACCTCTCCTCCCTCCTGTCGGGCCGTCGTTTCGCCTCTCGGCGCAGTTCGGAAGGCCGCCGCCGCCACCTAGTGACAGCTCTGCGCACAGTGACAGCCTTGTACGTAGTGGCACCGGGACCTGCGGGGATACACTGCTCTGGTCCCCACATGCGGTGTGTGAGCACCTGCAGAGGACTTCTCCTTCCTCTCTGTGTTTGGAGGATGCGCTAATGGAAATCTTCCACTCTAACACACAGTGGTAAAATCGTATCTAAAGCTTAGGATTGAGCAAAGTACTTCCGAGATAGGACAAGAGGTAACGACCATACACCGCACCAGGGGAGGTTCAGGTTGGGTATTAGGAAACATTTCTTCTCAGAAAGAGTGGTGAGGCATTGGAACGGGCTGCTCAGGGGGGTGGTGGTGTCACCATTCCTGGAGGTGTTCAGAGAACATGTAGGAGAGACATAATTTAATGGGCATGGGTCAGTGGTGGGACTAGATTTGTTTACTGGTCTTTTCCAAATGTAGTGTGCAAAGAGAGAGCCTAAAAGAAATTGAAACAAAATTTAGAAAGAAGAGAAAATCTTTACAGGCAGAAGTGTATGGGAGAGGTGAACATATAAAAGGTCCGGCTTAGAGGCTGTAAAGGAAATTTAAGCAAATAATAAAAGCTGTCTTGGCCACATAAAGAAGAATTAAGAGAAACGGATGTCTTGCATATTGTAGGTGCTGGCATCAAAATGAATCTAGGCACTGCCCCAAACTGTTTGCCTCAGCTTTGGTAATGATATTGGCATTATACACAGAAGCAAAGTCAAACCAGTGCATGTGAGTGGGTGTGGAAACAGATGTTATTACAGGCAAGGTAAAAGCAAAGTGCAAAGAGCTCAGCTCTTGAGGAGGCTCAGAAACAGAGATAATAAAGCTCATGATAAGAGTTTTAATGCATTTACTGAAACAGTTGCAATGTCATGTGATTAAACATTAGACAATGAAGTAAGTTTCTTTTTCCCAAGGAAAAAAGGGATCCATAAAAATATGTTATTTTGCTGCATGCAAGGATTAAATATTGCATGAAAGAAACAGAGATATGAAAGGATACGAAATGCGAGAAACAGTTACTAAAGATAGATTTTGCCAAATTTACTTGGGATTTTCATTGATGAAATATGAGATTTTTTTTAAAGAAGGAGTGGTGTGTAGTGACAGGACAAGGAGCAATGGCCTAAAATTGAACACAGGAAGTTCCATACTAACATGTGGCAGAACTTCTTTATGGCAAGGGTGATGGAGCGTTGGAACAGGTTGCCCAGAGAGGTTGTGAGGTGTCTTTCTATGGAGATATTCAAGACCCATCTGGATACCTACATGTGCGAACTATTGTAGGGTACCTGCTTTAGCAGGGGGGTTGGACTCAATGACCTCTTGAGGTCCCTTCCCATCCCTGTGATTCTGTGATTCTATGAACTGCAGCAAAGCAAATCCATATGGATCTCAGTAAAGTGTTCGACATGGTGTGTCAGTGTGGTGACACTAGAAAAACAGAGGGAAGAGACCAGCTAAAGAGCTTTACTTACAGGAGAAGGCTCAGCCTATAGAAAGAAGAGTTTTGTGACTGTGGAATGCAGAGGGATTGACTGCATTTATCTTTATGGTAAGTATTTTGTCCAATAAAGTAACAAATAAATAAAAATAGAAGTGATTAATGAAATTAATCTCAGTGATCTGAGAAGGATTTTAGTACTGAGTTGCCTTTCCAGCTTCGCCCGAGTATTTGCAGTACAAACCACACATGCACAAGCAATGCACTGATGCATATGCTTAAATTCAGGCAGAAGATTTGTCTCATCAAGTCTTCAGGTTTGGCAGACAGCTTGAACCAGGAGTAAAGAGAGTATATAATGGAACCTCTCATTTAAATGCAAGCAAAATAACCCATGCAATGTCAATAGAAAGAAAGATTTTGCTGCATTCTGTAAACCAAATTTAACACACTGTAATGTAAACGTTTCTATCAGAGCATAAAATGAGCAATGTCAATATAATAACCAACAACTGCCATCAATTTACACCCTTTTGAGTCAGGCGGAATGGAAACCTTGCAGTGTCAGGTCCCACCATGTCCTTTTGTAACTCAAGTAAGCTGCAGCCGTGGCATGCCAGGGTCACTGTTGGCCAAGCAACAGGGCTGTTTTTTGTTGAAGCAAGTGGTCATAATGAGTGTGCCTGTACATATAGCGTGTTTCAAATGTCCACTGACACCTTTTTATATATGTTTGCATATTATATATCTAAATTCAACCAAAGCGTTAAAATGAGGTGTCACAGAATGATAAGTAGAATAGCTCTTCTATCTTGTTGACAGGTAAAATATCAAATTTTAATCCCTTCGAATGATCTTATTTCTCTGCCAAGTTTGAAATCGAGAATTAATATCTGAACATGGAGTTATCAAGGAAAGTCCTCTCCCGTGACTGTACCAAGCTCAAAACAACACATCCCTTTCATCAGAAGTGACCTTCTGTATGAATCCTTCTCTGCTTACAGAGCAAATCCTCCATAAATCCTCAGCCTGTTGCAGCACTGTACTTTGTACATGCACACTGTAACTAATTTTATCATCTGCAGCTTGAAATAATCTTTGGAGTATGTCGCTGAGCTGCAGCCTTTTCAGTGCCTTTGTTGCTTGGTGGAAAGCCTGGGTCATATCGTAGAATCATAGAATGGCCTGGGTTGAAAAAGACCTCAAAGATCATCAAGTTTTAATCCCCCTGCTATGTGCAAGGTCACCAACCACTACACCAGGCCACCCAGAGCCACATCCGGCCTGGCCTTGAATGCCTCCAGGGATGGGGCATCCACAACCTCCTTGGGCAACCTGTTCCAGTGCGTCACCACCCTCATCATCATCATGAGGGATTTGTGGAGGCTGCAAAATTAAAGTAATAGGTGGGATATGTTCAGCCCAGGTGTGGGCTGAGTGCAGTTGGTGGTACTTCAGAGCTGTGTGTGAACCTCGGTTAGGAAGGAAAAGCTCCCTTGAGCAGAGGCAGCAGGGGTAATACTGCCTTCCCTTCATTATCACCAAGCCCCTGCGTTAGGGCAGAGAGGGGTGCTGGAGTCTGATGCCATAAGACACATTTTGCCCTTTTGTTATTAGCAGATCCGAGCCTATTCCAGTGCTATGTGATTCTTTCAGTACAGAAAGCACTACATAAGAGTTGAGCTATATTCAGACCTCAAAAGATGTGCCAAAGTGACTGAAGCCAACCTTTGGTGGAAAGTTCAGAGAAGAGAGAAAATCAAAGGACCCTTATTTTTAACCAAGAATCCAGCAGTTTGTGTCGATTTCCCAGCTCAGACAATGCAGCAGCCTGGTGAGAGCGAGGTATTTTCTATGGGCTCAGTTCCTACTATTGTTTACAAGCCACATGTGAGGTTAGATAGTAATGGGTCAGCCCTTCGTAGTCATTGCACAGGCATCTCTTAGCAGTGACATGCCTGTGTGTTAGGACAAAGAAACACATGAGGGCAAGAGACCTACAGTCTTCTTCCTTTCACATAAGCATTTTGGCAAGAAATGTTTGAGAAAAATCATAGATTTTGCTGCTGATTTCTTTTTAATTATTTTTTTAACAACAACAAAAAATTACTATTTTAAAGTAATGCCTTTAACACTCATCATATTTGATTTTCCTAAGAGTTAAGTGTCTAAGTAGAAGTAAGTAAATAGTTCTCAGACAACTCTGGATTTATGGCAGAATCCAATGAAGTTGAGGGGGTGCTAACTTGGGAAAAAATAGGATCAGTGTCAGTTGCTCAGACTATCCTATTTCCCCAGTATGAAGCGACAACCCACGCAATACACAACAGATGTGTAACAAATGGGGTGTGTGTGTGCATATGTACGCATGTGTATGCATGTGCATCTTTGTCTGTACGTGCCCATACGTTCATGCACGCATCTTTTCAGCAGGGTAGCAGCAGACTGCACCTGATCTAAAGTAATGTTAGAAAGCTGGACATCAAATGCAGAACAAGGTCAGACTGAGATGTGAATTGAAGAAGGCTCATTCCTATACCTCAAATTTTAGAGCTTTTTGGAACAAAGAAGCAACATCCGTAAAATTGTTTCCAGCAACAGCACAGCTGCGAACACAGAGGATACAGCCTTTATCCCCACTTAGGGTTGCTCACAGCAGTAGAATTCAGGCGGATGAATTGGCCAAAAAGGTTTTGTTCTCTGTCCCTCCTGTGTAGCCATGTGTCACTGTTAAGTGTTACTTGAAAAGTGCTCATCAGTTTCTAAAACATTTTAACACGAAGTCAGCAATTGTTTACTAACAGAGCAAATGCCATTTGCCATTCTCTTTTAAAAATAAGTAACATTAATTGCTCTCACTGAAGACTAGAAAGTAGGTTTTTAGGATGACTGCAGGATGAAGTTCACAGAATCGTAAACCAAAGTAAGAAACTGTACCAGTGGGTTAAGCTGAACTGACATTGCTGAGGTGCTGCATGCTGTCCTGGTAAAGACGTAGTGAAGATTGCTGTCCTACAGCTGATGGAACTCTTTGAAGTGGATTTACACAGGTTTGGTACTGTATCAGAAATCACGAGGGCACGAAGCATCCATAAACAAAGCTGTAGCCTGTGCTGTGTGTAAGCTCTCTGGGA
>PPHD01029307.1:0-10637 GCA_002909625.1 Bambusicola thoracicus
ATATAAATAAAATAGTATAATTATCAATAATCACATTTATATTAATAATTCTAAATACTCGAGAGTACTGCTGTGGAGCCCAGCTAATGGTCATTTTAGATCTGGTCTATTACTGAAAGTAAAAGCAAATGGGACGAATCCCATAGTTATACCAAAACGACGGAAGGTTTAAGAACCATGGCAAAAAGCATATGGAATCTGATAAATGTAACCAAAACCACATAGGATCTCTATATGTATAAACTGAATTCCTTGCTGTGTTAAATGGAAATTAAACACAGACAGCAGGTTCTGAGCCAAAATTATATACTGAATAATGCAGTTTAATACATAGTTCTGTAATCCTAAAAACAAACCCTCTCTTTTATCTTATTTTATTGTTAGTGACTTTGCTATAATCATATAAACACCTGTAAGGAAATATCCATGCATACACTACTGAACAGCAGTGCCGAAGGCATTTGGAGCCACAGCGGACAGCAGGGTGGATGTAAATAGGCTGAGTGACAAGATAACCAGGTGAACTTTGGTCTGCACAGGCAAAGGAACAAGGCAGTTGCTATATTTCAGTGAGCTTCTGAATACCTTTTCATAATGAAGTTAACAAGCTTACAGATATTTGGCTCCCCCCAAATCTTCTGGAGATCTAAAACACTGCTACATTAGCTTTTTTTCTGTTTTCTCGTGCTGTTTTCTTCTGCTAGAAAGTAGTGGAGCAGTGGAAATAAATTTCCAATCCTGCCCAGCAGCACAACCCAGAACACTATCACAGCCTTCTCATTTTCCACTCTATCCTGGAAATCAATTCCTTATAATGGACCCTAAATATCATTCTCCAAAACACTGGAAAAAAAAGCAATAGCAGAATATTGTCTCTTCCTACTGGCTGTAGAGCCTCTGCTCCTAATGTTGATAGGTGAACTTTTAGATGGCTTTTGCCATCCAAATCAATGAGGGGAAAGGTAAAAAACCAGACAGGCTTGCCATGGTAATGATGTGCTTGAAGGATAGCAGTGTTAACATCAAAAAGATGGTACATAAGCAAATGTCACTGGGAGAAGGGGCACAGAAGAGAAACTTGCTGAATGGACTGCCATTCCATGGCATCATATTTAAAGCAAAACTCCTCATTGTATATAAAAATGTTTGATTGTTATTCTCTGACATTATTTATACAACTTCCCTAAGAAAGGGCAGATTTTGAGGACATAAACTAAGAGGACAACTTTGTATTCACATGGAACTAGAAAAATCTTTCTTTTTTTTTCTTAATCTAACATTTACCACCTCACCAAGTTTCTTTTTCAATTCTGGACAGAGGATTTTTGTCTCTTTTTTTTTTTTTTTTTTTTTTTTTTTTGCCTTCGTTTCCCCTTTACAATATGTGCAGTTATGCTTCTATTTCTCTAGTGAGAGCTGAGACATCCTCTGTGCTTCTGAGCATAAGCAGTGCTTGTAACACTGCTGATGGCATTTTCAAAGAATTTCAAATGCACTTCCAAATCCTGCACAGAATTGCTTCGGTTCCACACATTGTCACATACTTGTTGATACAGAAGTACTGAAGTGCATCTATAAACCAAAGCAAGTAAAAGTCCACCAGCTGCTCTCCCACGTGCCAGACCCAGCAGCTAGTTACAAGTAGGGGGTTTTATGCAGACAGATGGAAAACAGCCATGTAGCATTGTACTCCGTTGCTTGACCATAGAAACTCACACTTGCTCTCAGAAGCCACAAGAATCCTTACAGAAGCCTACCTAGTTATCACAGAATCGTGGAATCACTAAGGTTGGAAATAGATCACTAATATCCTCTAGTCCAACCGTCAACCCATCCCACCTGCCCACTGCCCGCATCCCTCAGTGCCACATCTCCACGTTCCTTGAACATTTCCATGGATGGTGACTCCCGCACCTCCCTGGGCAGCTGTGCCACTACATCACTGCTCTTTCTGAGAAGAAATCTTTCCTAATACCCAACGTAATGAGCCTCCCCTGGCACAGCTTCAAGCCATTCCCACTCGTGCTGCGGTTGTTACTTGAGAGAAGAGGCCAACTCCCACCTTGCTACAGCCTCCTTGCAGGGAGTTGTAGAGAGGAGCAGGAGGGTCTCCCCTGAACTTCCTCTTCTCTTCTTGGTTTAGAGACATATCTTAAACATAGCACTTCAGAGATCTAAGAATTTTTTGGAAACAGAAAGTAGTGAACAGAAGTAATTACGATTGAACAGTCTTATTTTTCTCTTATGTAGAAACCATATTTGATCCCCAACCACATTTTGCTGTCTTTTACCAAAATTAACCCTGAGCAGAACTTTCAGCATGAATGAGAAAAGATTGACTCAGCTGGGCCCTGTGCAAAGGAAGTACTTTGACACATGTATGTGTAAGGGCAGGATGCGTCACAGCAGGTGAAATGATGGCCCTACTCAAGTGTGAAGAGCAGCTCACTGCAGAGGGGAAGCTCAGATTGCTTAAATCAATTATAGCTTCCAAACTGTGCTGAATGGTGACAAGGAGTTGCCCACCAGAATTTTATGAAATCATACTTCCCTTTAAAAATCATTAGGAAAACAGTTGTACTCAGATGAAGGGCTATTTCCGTACAATAACAGCAGCTCAATTCTGTACAGACTTTGATCAGTTTGATTGATGATGCGATTAATAGCTCGATCCAGTTCTAAATCAGTGTAAAAATGTCTCTCTCCCTAGTGCCTTTTTTGCTTTAACTTTTGTATACTGTAACAGTATCACTGACCACAGAAAAATGAATAATATATTTGTCATGTCAACGTATACAATGTCCTCTTGTCCTACCTTGCTCTGATTCATGCCATATAAACCAAAGCAGTTGAAGAACTGAAAAAAAATGGGGTTTACAGATCTTATTTACAACTGGGTGAGGTTTATAGGCTATTGTTGTGGTAATCATGTTACAGAGGATACAGTGTTGTTCACTGAACATACACAATGAAAACAAAAAAAGTGATATTTGAAATTATTAAATTGCAATCAAATACCGTAATTTAGCTAGAATTTCCCACAGGACAAGCAGAGAATAGTCAAATCCTAAAAACTTTTTGAATTAGTAAGCATCTACAAAGGACTTCCAAAGATAAAATATTTTGTAAACTCTCAGTGTTATCCTTCTATTAAAATTATGCAAATATATATATATAATTGATGTAAGTATTAATAGTGCCCAAAATTTAAGTCTCTCAAAATCAATAAGGTTTGTAAAACTAGGGAAATGATATTGCAACGGCATGCATGTCGAATTGTTTACTTTTCTTTATCCACAGATCATGAAGGAAGTTCGGAGAGCATTGTGCAATGCATCAGCTGATGACAGTAAACTCTTACTTCTCAGCGCAGTGGGAAGTGTATTCTGTAGTGGCCTAGATTACTCATATTTAATTGGCAGGTTATCCAATGACAGAAGAAAGGAAAGCACTAGGATTGCAGAAGCTATAAGGTGACCCAAGCTTACCTATGATCTCTAAATTATGAAATGCAGTGTGTGATTATAAAGATATTTATCAGGTCCAAAAATGTTGTATATTTAAGTGTTGATTGCATTCTAATTATAGTCCTGCAAATTTGTTTAGTGAAAACCTTGGACCTTTCCTTATTGCAAAAGGAAGCACATTTATTCCAGTGCTAACTATCCATAGGGATTTATTTTATTCCACTTCTCTGTACTTAATACCTCAAATTAATCCTCCAAATTTAAATACAACTTTGTTGTTGTTTTTCCAAATTAATTATTGCTTCATTTTGTAAAGTGGATCCTGAAAGGCAGATATTTTACTTGTTTTAATGTTTATCATTTTAATGAATTTCAATACAAATGGGAATCCATGGCTTAGTCATATTCTGTTGAAACAACAGTCTTCCACTGTATTTCAGAGCCTTATTAGAAGGGTCTCCATTCTTTTTCTTAAATTACTTAATATATATGCAAATGTAGATTTATTTTCATAACTAAAATGTGACTTTCCTTATATACACATCACATTACCTCAATAGAAATTTGAAGTTTATGACATGCAGTCTACAAATCAATCTGCACAATACATCACCGACCATTTACATTATCCACAAGGTATACTTTATACATATTTGGCAGATCCTCCAGTATAAACCAACATTACTCCACTGAAGTCAGTGGTGTTCCATCAGTCTATACCAGTGGACAGTGTGGTCCTTTTATTTTTTACTCCCTAGAAATACTGTCATTCTGAGAGCTTTATGATTGTAAGCAGCAGATTCCTGCAATTCCATGAAGGAATTCTTTTGTTTTACAACAGACCTGTATTTTGGATGTGTAACACAAGACTGAGTACAGTTGTTACATGACGTGTTAACTGCCAACTGTCTTGGTTACAACTAACGCAGATCAGTTTGGATTCTCAGTTTAATACTTGTGAAATTCTCAAAGTAGCAAACGTTTTGAAAGAATTAAAATGTACTTCTTAAAATATAATAAATCACGAGCAGTTCTTAAGACTCTAGCTATGCCTGAATATCACTCAGTGATATCTTAACAAGAAAATCTCTTTGAAGGGATTTTTTTAAATGTGAGGGATTTCTGAAAATGCAGAAGCAAAAGAAAAAAAAAACAATGGGAGGGCTGAAAATTGCTCTTGTTTGATAACACAGACACACTCACACCCCCTGAAAATATACAAATTTAATATTATTTATGCAAATATCGTGTAGATAGGTATTGTTATATATGTACACATTTATCTGCACACATTTAATATACAGGCATACTACCAGTTCTACATCTTAATGACTATAATCCAAACTACAAGGCTGTTTTTCTACCCTTGGGCTCACCAAACGCTCTGGAACTACTCGTACAATGCTCTTCTCCTCATCAAGAATGTCAGCTTCAGGCCCACTGGAAACAGATTTTTATTGTACCTCTGGAAACAATGCACTACTTTTTCCATTCAGCACTCTCTGTGCTTTCTATGAACAAAGGACTGAACTCATGGAAAATATACCATAATCAGATGAGTACAAATGTACACTTTGCTTTCTCAGTGGTTAGGATGTCCTCAAACACATTAATGCATTTCTGCCTCCACTACTCTACATTAAATTAGACCAGTACGCTTCTAGCAAAATCAAATTAAAATCTTCACTACCATGTGTTTCCACTTGCTAAACTACAGATCTCATGTACTGATCACAAATTAAAACTAAAGTTTTAATACCCACCAGATCTCATCTCACATGAATGATTTATTTGGGCCCTGTCCTCATCCGTTGCCTTTGAGCTTCCAGCTCATGATGTCAGGACTACAGCTTCTCTGCCTACTGCACCAGCCAGACATGCCTGGCACTGCACACCTGAAGCAGGGGCAAGGCAGACAGATGGACTGCGCTGCAGCATGCATGCATGGCCAGAGAGCCCTGCACACACATGACTTGCAGGAAGGCATTTCCAGCAGCAGCCTCCCTTGTTGCACCAACAGTAAGACATCACCGTGAGACCCGACGCATAAAGTTCTGTGCGCAGTCAGAAGAAAAGGAAGAATGACTTTACTTGCCCAACTTCTTTACAGCCTTTGATGTCCCTATGAGTTCTAACTGCAGCACTGCAACAATACCAAAGTATCCCACAGTGTGCCTGATGGCCTGCTTTCCAGATCTCCTCTAGCAAAAACCTTCTGTATATGATACTTATTCTTGTCTTCAAACCTAGCTTCTGCTGTCAAACAAGAATTACATCTTTCAGTTCTTTTCAAAGACTGCCTTGAATTGAAAGAAGGATCTTCCAGCCTGCAACTACATGCGTGAATATGTGGTTTGGAGACATGGGAACATGCCAGGTTCTGGGGACAGAGAACTCACTGAAACATGCAGCATGCTAAACAGGGAGCAACAGATAAGTGGGGCATTGGACACTGCAGCTTCTTTAGACATTCAGGCATTTGTTCCCCCTGCTGATATTTTAGTTTTCCACTCCATGCCCTCCTGTTGTGCCATACTGTTGCTCAGTCTCCCCCTGTGATGGATGGCTGAATGTCTTCTCAATGTTCTGTTCCACTTTTTTCCTATCTCCAATTCTTCCTTCCTTTCTCACTAATGTGAAGATTTCACATTTCCTCCATTCCTTTCCCTCCATGAATGCACTCTGCTTTGTTTCTGTTACCCATCATCTACCATTTCCTCCCCACACTACCAACTGTTCTTCCACATTCACTTTCAGGTCCCACTTGTCCCACAGGCTTCCTGCTTTTTTCCACGAGTTTTCTTCTGCTTCCATGTGGTCCTCAGATCGGCTGCCATTACTTATCCACACTGTATATTTTTGCCTATCATCACAACCCTGTTTCCCAAGTGTACTCAGTCCTATTTGCAGAGTTTACTACGAAGGTTCACAAAATTCTGGAATTAATCAGGTGCAGAGACCTACAGTCATTACCCAAGCATAAACAAGCCCATAAACAAGCAATGATGAGACAAAGGAACAGCATTGTTTCTGCAAACAAAAATGAACCACAACTCTCCTTAGCTCTGCCATCCTCTTGAATGAAATTACTTTGAACACATAAATACAGTGTTCCTTATTTCACTCTATTTGTCTTTCTTCTGATCTTCTGTTTTATTCCCATGCCTTTCTGTTTTCTCATAGTCAAAAAACAACTCCTTACTAGACTGCCTGGAAAACAGAACTCATTCTTTGAACACCACAGTACTGAGTGACTTCAGACTCATTGTTTCCATTTAAAATACAGCCAATGTCCTTGCACTTCAGTCTGACAAAATACTTCTCTTCAGCATGTTTTTTACTGTTTGCCAAATCAGGACTCTAACCTGGAAGGCACACCTCCTGTTCTCAGATGTGCAGGTCTAGGTCTTCATGACCTCAGTGAGAGAGCTGCAACTCACTGAAAGGCACATCTGACAAAATGCAATGTTCTTTCCTAAAATCAGTCAGCAATAATGCACTATGGATCTAATAAATACCCAGGGCTGGAACAGAATCACCTCTCTTGTTTGGAACTTCATTTATGTATGTCTCTTTTCTCAAGTAATTGAGGATCTGATTTGCCTTCATAAACTGCTATACATGGGCTGCTAGAGTCCATAATATGCCCACAATTACACTCATTTTTTTTTTCCTTAATAGTGTATAGGCTATCCCATTCAACAGATGTCTTTCCACAGTTCTTGGAAGGTGACTAACTTAAAATATCTCCTCATTGCACAGAATTTAACATGTTCCAGTTCATTCACCCAGTTGAATCAAATTACATCTACTTCCCCGTTAGATCCCTTTGCCTCACATTTTCAGTTGTCGGTGGGCAAAGGGTAGCTATTTGGTATGTCTTTGCCTATGTTGTTTGCAACAGAGACCCAACAGATCACCAGCCTTACTCTTTTCCTGCCCAAGAATTTATATTTCTCTCTGATTCCCCTTTCTGGATCTTGTTCTTCTAGCTGGCGTGCCATGAACAGTCACTGTCTCCCAGCCCACTGACGGCACTTGCAGAAACCTTTCACATGAGATTTTAAGAGAACTTTTTGAAAACACCCAACAATATACCTATGAGCCTCCCATCTTTCACACTATAGTACATACATCATGTTAGCCAAACCAGATCATCAGAATCCATACTAGCCATTCTGGAACAAACTGAGAAGCACCATGTGTACCAACAAGTGAGTTACTGGTCCACAAGTAAAATTAATCCTAACCAAACCATTCTGCAAAAAATATCGTAGTGACTGCATTCCAGTTATTCAGTTCATATACAACACATGCAGAACTTATTAATATCCTAGGAACTATGAAAAAATAAATAATTAAATAGGAGAGAAAATTTGTGTGCGTGAAGTAGAAAATATGTTTCAATTCTGATCTCATAAAACTGGGCCATGGCATTTATTGAGTTCACCCGTGGTTCTGATTTGTTTTCAGATTAAATACTTTTAAGTTTGGGATTTTTTCTAAGTGTTGCTTCTGCATTCAAGATCTTTCTTTTATTTTTTATTTTAGGGATTTTGTAAAAGCTTTTATTCAGTTTAAGAAGCCAATTGTGGTTGCTATCAACGGCCCTGCTCTTGGGTTAGGAGCTTCAATTTTACCACTATGTGATATCGTTTGGGCAAGTGAGAAGGCATGGTTTCAGACACCATATGCAACAATCCGACTCACTCCAGCTGGCTGCTCATCATACACATTCCCACAAATTCTGGGTGTTGCACTGGTAAGGTTTTCCACTTCATATTGCCGAAGAACGTTTGTTCAATTCATGCTCTTCCTTCTCTCTTTAACATGCAAACCAGAAAACAACTTTCTCTGTACTGTCATAAATGGAAATGTAATCCACGGAAAGTTCATCTAATTCCTACCAATTTCTTACTTCTCTGAATTCAATAAATTCCACCTGCTGTATTCAGGAAAGACTTACACAGGTGGGAAAAGAAAAGATTTTCAAGATCATGGTAGTGAAGAGAAGAAATGATCCAGCAGACGTTGCTGAGTTCTTGTCTGTGTTGTGTTGTGATAGGACTGTGCAGTAACACAGCTAGATGCTGTTCTCTACTACTCTAAAGGTGATCCACAGTAATTCCAGTGAAGTTGCTTCATTTTTAGCAGGATAACGAGGCAGAATTTGCCCCACAAAGTATTCCATACTCTTGGCACATTAACGTTGCATTATTGACAGTTGCTCTTGTAAAATCAGCAATACAGACTCATCACGGATGCCAGCACATTTCTCTTAAGTGAAACCCATGCTGTGCTCTGGCCACCTGCACAATCCTTAAATAGCTACCAAAACTCCTTTTAAAGTATTTTGCAATATGGAAAGATACAGCAGACCATTTGTAAATTTGATTTTGAAGATAGCAGGCAAGTATGAAAAAAAAAAGATCAGGAGAATTATGACCCAAGATCTCAAGTAATCTTTTGGTTTCACAGGCAAATGAGATGTTGTTCTGTGGGAGAAAGCTGACAGCACAAGAAGCCTGCAGCAGAGGACTGGTGTCACAAGTATTCTGGCCAACAACGTTTAGCCAAGAAGTGATGCTCCGAGTGAAGGAAATGGCGTCCTGCAGTGCAGTGGTAAGGAATCACATTGCTTTGTGACTGAATGGTACTCTGCAGAGGTAAGGTGTGTTCCTGAGGCTCATCACGTCAGAAAGCAGCTCCTCAGCTTCCACAGCCATGCATGCAGAACAGGACTAGCAATACAAAATCTGGATAGGGATCATCATACTCATGGAGTTTCCCATTTTTCAGAGGGTTGTTTCACTTTCCCATCTCCACATTCAGTCTATGGCTAGAACCACCCTGCCACAGATTTTGGAAAGGAATTTCAGCAAAGGTTTCTTTCATGAAGCAGAACAGTCTGAAGCTGTGCATCTATCCTAGGAAATCCCTGCTGTGCCAGTAGGAAAATAAATTTGCCTGTTGCATTGTCCTGGCCTACTATGTTTCAGCTGATTCTGCCTTCTTTTCTGCACCTGCGTAGCTCCTGTACAGTGCACCAGGAGGGCAGCACGGTGCCAGCTAACATCTACTGTTAAGGAGGTTCAGACACAGAGGGATTTGACCTCAGTCTGGTCACAGAATATCATGACAAGGTGATACAGGCTGCAGCAAAGCTCTACTAACCGGAGTGCACATTGCTGCAGTTTCTTTTAGTACTTCCTGTGTCTAAATCTGTCTTAACATCCCTCTGTTCCATATAAACGATCTGTTGTAAAAGAGAAGGTAGAGACGCGGGAGATTTTTAATTAAATGAAGCACAGATTAGATCTCACCGAAGACATTCAGAATGAAACCCTGGAAATGCAGCATAAGCTTATTTGATCAAGCTGATGTAACATGCATTATGAGTTGAGAAAACCTCTGGGTGGGCCGTACTGTGAAATCTTCCTTCCTTCACCACTACTGGCTGCCAATAAAATCCTCACCTGAGTGCTGCTGGAAAGGCTGGAGTGAACCTGTGGGCAAGGATGAGAGTTGAAACTGTCAAAGAACAGATGCATTCTCTGAGATCCTCAGTGCAAATCAGGCTGAAGTCAAAGAAATAGTGAATGTGATGAGCTCATCCAAATTTGCTGTGGATATTTGTTCACAGAGAAAATATGTGCAGGGCCCACTAGTTGCGATTAGTGCCATTTCACTGCATCATAGAAATATTATTTCATATGACTGCTTACATTATGCTAAGCAAATTTACCTCCAGAACACAGTCAGGGAGTGCTTCTTCACTTAACACCCTTCCGTTCTTAAATATTTTACTTCTATGAGCATTGAAGAAAGTATGTGCAGTAGAGGCCCATTTCTATTCGTTTCTCTTCTGATAATGAAATTTTGCATGGAGACCAGCTGTTTAAGTTGGACATCCATATCTGGGTTTCCAGCCTCTATAACCTTAAAGATTATTTTACAGAAAACACCTTAATTTCAAGGGGTCCCATTTTCAAAGGAAGGCATTCAGCTCTTTCCGGTAATACTTCATGGCAGACCTTCTATAAACTAAGGTACTACAGAATCCCTCATTCCCACTAAAAACATTGGCATTAACCTCAGAAGTCCTTAATTCTAATAGACACTGACTATTAGCGACTGGAGATTGGGCTGTAAATCAGCTCTGATTTTTGT
>PPHD01029309.1:0-10637 GCA_002909625.1 Bambusicola thoracicus
TTTTTTTTGCCTGTTGCTCTACAGTGAGTAGATTAGCCTTGATTTATTTGAGACAGGACTGCGGCTGGTGATTTGTGCACTGTTGTGGGTGTAGGAGCTGCACGATCTCATGATGAAAGGTGACTGCTGTGCAGCATGAGGGACGAGGGGACAGGTTAGGATAAATGACACGGGGGAGTCTGGGTCCACCAGTGGGCTGCAGGCCTGCCAGCTTGCGGGGGATGCGGGTGGGATGATCTGCACTTCTAAACACAGCCTCTCCCTGCGCCCTCATGATTAAGGGCAGCGCTGTGGCAGACGTGTCTCTATTTTTATTTTGTTTTTTATTTCTTTTTCAGGAGGAGATGGGGGACAAACAAGGGAACCAATCCTCCTGCAGAAGAAAGGAAGTGCCGAGGAGCTGACCAGCAGAGACAGCACTTCTGCCACCAAGGACAAGGGCTGCTTGGGCATCGCAGTCACCAAGGTTGGAAGAGACCGCTAAGATCATCTAGGCCAATTCCCGACCCAGCATGGGATGGTGCTGTCATGATCCTTCTGGTAAGAGGAAGGGGACTCTAGGAGGGACAGCTGGAGCCAGTGCACCTGGGTGACATGGGGACTGTCCCATAAGGGACCCTAGAAGGGATATCTGCTGTGTCTCCTACTACTGCAGGGGAAATGCAACAATGACCAAGCAGGGGTGAACTGCAAAGACCTGGAGAGAGGCTGTGGTCTGGAGTTGGGTCAGGTCTCCTTGAGTCTCCCCATGCAGCCAAAGCCAGGTGAGCCCCAGGGTGAAAGGATAGTGTGTCTGCAGGACTGGTGTATAGTCAGGGGGTGCAGAGCCACCTACCCTGGGAATCCAAGAACAGGAGGCTGTCTGCATGCTGAGGGTGGACAAAGCCATTGTGACACTGGTCAGGAAGCGTTTTGTGCAAGAGGAACCTCGAGATACACAACTTCCCTTACCCCTTCCAAGCACCAGCTTCTCCTTTCTCATGGGAAGTGCTGGGGCCAGGGGAGGCCACCTGCACTGATTCTCCTGCCCTGAGAGTGTGCTACCAGCTGCAAGAGCTGCATGTACGCATGCTCCACATGAGGCTCTGTCCAGCTGAGGGTTTGGATTGTTTTCCTGATGCTCGTGCGGACACCAGTTACACCTATTTCTGTAGAATGCCACTTTTCAAAATCCCTATCCTGTCCCTGTTGGAGTTGCAGAACTGAACCTCAGCATCCTGAGTCTTCGTATGGAGCCACCGCTCCCCTGCCTGCCTATTTCTTAGCTCTCTGTGCATCACGGCAGGGAGCCGAACAAGAGCCTTCCCCTTCTTACTGCAGCTCAGCACTCCTTCAGCCACAGCAAAGCTGCAGGCATCTTGCCAGCTTTTTGCTCCTCTTGGCAAAAGCTTTGAGCTCCTGTGACCCCGGCGCTGCTTGTGACCCACTCAGCGGTAAGGAGCCACCCAATGCAGCAAGGGCACTTGTGGAGCTGCTGGCTCCTACGCTTTCTCATATAATCTCCAACATCTCTCACACATAGACATGTGTTGCTGGGGGCTGCTGCTCCCAGGGCTGAGCACTGGCAGCCTTGTATGCTGCAAGGCGAAGCACGGCACATCTAACCACTTCCATGTGGGGCAGCCACAGCCACCCAGCTGCTCTTGCTGATGACGTGACTTCCTGATTTCCTGATGCTGCTCAGTGCTGTTGTTGTTTCCCCAGCCTGTTGCCAGGTGCTGCGGCAGCACGTCGCTGCACTCTTAGTCACATCTTGGAAGCATTTTGGGGTGCTGGCAGCCTGTGGTTTGCCATGCCACACGCACCACTACCATGAGGGACCTTAAGGACTACTTGCACTGGGAGTGGGACTTGGGGCCAAAAAGGCTGCCAGAGCATGTCTTATTTCCCAACAGACCTTGGCTGACCTCAGTCAGGTCAGGGATTTTCACCCCAGTGTCTTGTCTTGGGTCTGAATAACGGTGTCATGAAGAGGACATCAAGAAGGAGGGCCTCCAGCCCTTCACTTGGCATGCGCTGCAGCAGCTAGCTCTCTGCAGCTAACAGCACACCTTATTTCCCAGCAGACCTCATCTGGCTCTGGTTTCCAGCCACTGACCCTTCTTTAACCTTTGTCCACTGATACGTTGAAGAGTCTTCTGAAGGTAAGTGCTTGAACCATCTCTGCCAGTCCCAAGATGCTGGAGTTTAAGAAGCATCTGGACAATGCTCTCAGACACAGTGTCTGATTTTTGGGTGCTCCCTTGAGGAGCTAGGAGTTGGAATTGATACCTGTGGGTCTCCTCCAGCTTGAGATATTCTATGAGGTGTGTTGGGGCAATGTAGGCTCAGCTCTCCATGCCCTTCTCTGAACATTGTTTTCTTTTTTTCCACAATCCTGGAAGATCAAAATTGGCTTAAACAGGCGAAAACCTAAAGGTATAAAAACATTAATTTCCCAAGTAACCCATGCTGAGAGGTCTGCTTAAATATTTGAGAGTGGTTTGAATCACCTGTACGTAACAAGGAGCTATTAAGGAAACTGAAGTTGTTCTTGAATATTTCCTTCACGTTCATTTTCACTACAAAGTGGCTCTGGGGGTGCCTGCTCAGATCTTCCTCCTGTCTTGACAAAGATGAGATAGCATCAGAGATTGAGGAGCTGGAAGAAGCGGGTCATGTAAGTGTCAGTAAGCTGCCAGGTCTACATGGCGTTCAGGCAAGGGATCACAGGGATGGAAGTGCTGCCTCTCCAAAAGAAATAGTCCTCTCTCCTTGAAGAGGGAAGGGAAAGGAAGTGTTTGGTAAGGATGGTGTGTGTTGCGCTCACATCTTTGAAGGCTCTTGGGGTGATCTGGAGAATTACAGGCCTGTTTGACATGCATGCAAATGAATGCCATACCTAGCAAATTAGGAGAATCAGCCGTGGCGCTTACCACTAAGGCTGCTCCAAGGTGCAACCTGCAGAGATTCTGCAAAAGGAAACTGTGTTTGCTGAACTCTTGCAAGTTTTTGAGCAAACCAGTGAATTAGCTGAAGGAGAAGACCTGTCTGACACCATTTATTTAGCTTTCAGAAGGCTTTTTGCCAGGGCACGTTCAGGAGGGGGCTGTTTCTACAGCTGGCAGTGCAGGAAGAAGCTTATTGCTCTGCTTGGTGCCTGCTGGGAGGTTGGGTGAGCTGTTGGGTGGTGGTGGCATGGGAGATGAGCACCCATGAGGAGTCCTCATGGAAGAGGACAGAAGAGGAGAGAGGACCTTTTGGTGACAGCTGTTCAGCCAATAACTTCCAGGAGGACTGAGCTCTTGCTGAGCCACCAAAGCACATCTGATCAATAACTCAGTGGCCCGACTTGCACATTAGCAGAGTCAATTATCAGCTCTCCTCTCTGCTTCCTTGATTATTATTTCAGTATGTAGCAGCTGCTTCACAAGCGTTATGGCCCATCACACTCTGAAGGGACTGAGTTAAATGCAGATTATTGACCGATGAGGCCATAAGGAGGTACTGTAAAATATACGGTCGTGTTCTCCCATAAATCCCCAGCGAGAGTGCTTTTCAAAGAAATTCCTCTTGCGGTGGGAGTGCTTTCTGTCATCGTCAAGGCCCTGAAAAATGCTTTTTCCACCTGATTCGCGCCACCTCCTCTGCAACATCATTGTCTCTTTTGGCACTGCATCTTCACATAAATGTGCGGTCCTCCCTCCCTCGAGGTATTTGTCAGGACTCCCAGGCTTCAGCGGGGATGCTTGACTTATGGCTTGTTCTGTACACGGGCATGGTGATCTATATTTAATGCCTGTTCTGGCCCCAGGCTTTCTGCTGACCCTGACTTTCTCAAGTTCCTGTTGCTTCAGGTTCCCCAGTTCTGGCTGACTGTGGGCTTCTTGTTGAGGCAGTCCACGTTACGTAGAGCATCCCTGGAGGCATTCAAGGCCAGGCTGGATGTGGCTCTGGGCAGCCTGGTCTGGCAGTTGGTGACCCTGCACATAGCAGGGGGGTTGAAACCAGAAGATCACTGTGGGCCTTTTCAACCCAGGCCATTCTATAATTCTGTAGCGAGTAGATGCTGTTGTGAGCACTCTGAACGCCCAGAGAAGTCTTTCCTTCCTCTGCCTGCCTGACGTATGGCTAGCTAGCTGTCATCCCTGTAGAAGGTAATACTTTTTGGTACTGGGGGCAAGCACATCTATGATGGGTTTATAGAGATACTTCAGAGGGTACGTTTGCTGTCTGGTGCTCCCTCAGCTAGCTTCCCATCTCCAAGTATACACTGGGCCTAAATAGATACAGTGGTGTTATCTGCAACCTCCCGAAGCCTTCTCTGCATCTCTCTGGCTGGGGAGTGAAAAAACAGGTGGACAGGACAAGGGAGGCAGCAAAAATTTGAGTCAGAACTCTTGGATTTATCATGGATCCTCCCCAGCAAATCCACTGGAAGGTTTGCTGGCATTATTTGGGTGGGGGTGGCAGCTTCCACTGCGTTTTTTCATAGATAACGCCAGCCAGAGTGAAAAGAAATGTCTCGTGACACTCATCAGCTCTCACTTGATGTTACACCTGGGTGACTGACATTTTGGCCTAGAAGTCTGTGGGCTGGCTGTTGGTGGGAGGACCCATTGCACCTGGCTGGGAGGATGACACAGTCATGCTGTGTGCTCGTGTCTCAACCCAGAAGCTTTTGAAAAGCATACGGGGAACGGTCATCTTAAAGCAAGCTTTGTCCCTTCGAAGGCCTGAGGTATGTATGAAAGCCAATGAGCTATTGAATATTTCTTCTTGCTTGCCACTGTTGTAGAAGTCTAGCCACCTTGGAGCTTCATAACTGAAACTGTGACTCATCTGGAGATCCAGATAGTATCTCCAGCATTTGTTATGTATGCACTGATGCTCAGCACTACCTTCACTTGCTCTAGAAATGTCAGGCTACACACAGTGTCAGTCCTATGGTCTGATATCTACACAAGCTGCAAGCAACAGAAACCACGCTATACCAACACAGGCTGTTCATGTGACTCTTCCATCCCGCAGCCGCTTTCAGAATGGCTTTCTTTCTCTTAGAGCCTTTTTCATCTATCCATCTCCCTACAGTCACACGCTTCTCATGGGACAACCTATGGCTTATGTCCCCCAGTTAAAGCTGATGGGTGTGTCCCAGTTCGACACCAGTTTATAAGCTGGCCTTTGGGTTCGGTTCCTGAATGTGTCTCACTACTCTCCTCGTACATGCCCTCGGCTTCTGCATGGGACAACCTGAATGTCAAGGCAGTGTGCAGTTAGATGTGATTACTCTGGCTCTTTGAGGGATATGGGCTACGCTCCCACAGCCCAAGCAGCATCCTTTGATGTCTGAGGGATGTGAGAAGCCTTCAGCTCTTGGAGAGGACAAGGCTGACACGGAATACAAACAAGGTTTGCTCAAACATAGAGTTGTTTGCCCAGCCCTGCAGTGCAGCAGCTGTGCAGTGCTCACCTCACCTCCTGTGTGTGCTTGAGAAAAGCTGTCAGAGGAAGCACATCTTCATGCAGCTGGTCCTGAGCACCCTGCCCTCACTGCCCCAGGGGTGAGAGGCTGCTGCCCTATAGTTGGTGGTGCAAAGGGAGCACTGGCCCTTGCCTGTTGGTGCAGTGGAGATTGTCTTGCTGGCTGAGCTGCTGTCAGCTTTGAAACTTCCCTCCTGTTGTGCTCCTCTGCTGAAATTCGACATGGAAGTGATCCTGATTTATTCTGGAATAATAGGATGAAATGGTGCAAAGGAAAATTTCAGAGTGAGGAGTGAGATAAATCACCCGGAACAGTCAGTCAAGAGAGAAAGAAGAGAGGGCCCTCCGTTGCTCTGTTCGCTATGGGGCAAGCATCACTCTGGCAAGTTTGGTGTTGGGAGCGATGTGCTGCTGGACAGGATAGGATGAGAGAGAGTGGCCTCGTGTTGTACTAGGGGAGTTCAGGTTGAATATCAGGAACAAATGTCATCCCAGAATAGCAATGAGGCACTGGCATAGGCTGCCCAGGGAGGCAGTGCAGTCACTGTCCCTGGAGGTGTTCAGGAGCTGTGTGGATGTGGCACTGAGGGACGTGGTTAGTGGGCATGGTGCAGATGGGTCGGTGATTGGACTGGGTCATCTCAGAGGTCTTTTCCATCCTTAAACGGTCCTGTGACTACAAAAGGGGTGGCTGTGCTGGCTGCGGCTCCCGGAGGGTTCCCAGCCTTCTGGCACCATCTGCTGGGGCTGCGGGGATACGGCTGCAGGGAGCAGCCCTGCTTCCCCAATACTCCCTTCCCCGGGGTCGTGGTCACCCTTGCCCAAAGCCTTTCAGCAAGCGATGGAGAGCATCCTGGCCTTGCTGGGGGCTCCAGTAGAGGAGGGAGAGAAAGGGATGGAGAATGGCAGAGCTCTGCCTCCAGCAAGGCAGTCTGCACAAATGGACTGGCTTATAAATGAATTTATAAGTGGAAATTGGCCTATAATGAGTGAGTTACTGAGCAAAAAGGACTGCACGCTGCAACCCACTTAGGAATCTGAGAGCTCAGTGCATGACGCAAAGCCGGGGGGGAAATGCTGTGTCCCACAAGTGGAGGCATCTGTGTTGTGCTCCAGCTGTGCTCAGCCCAGCTGTGCTGCACACCCCTCTGTCCTTTGTGGGCCATGGGCTCCTGCCTCCATCAGCACTCCCCTCCTCTGCTAAAACTGTCACAGCAGTGGGCTCTTGAAAGTGCCACTAAGCACCATCATTAAAAATACTTTTATTTCAAGGCAGCTTTTGCTAGTAACGGTTCTGGAGTTCATTCTCTTGAGAAATATAGGGTAGTTTTGAGGTTTTTCTTGCTAAAAATAAAGCAGTCTCCCAAGCCTGCTGCTGTGTTTGGGCTCTGCATTACAGGCTTCTGTCGACAGCTTGCTTAATGAGTGGGGATGTGAGGGAAGAGAGCTTCTCAAGGAGGAGGCCGCTTGCTTCCCAAGGCTGGAACTGTAAACAAGACGTAAGCGGTGACTGGAATATAGTGTGTTCCTCTCGGTGTTCCAGGCGTACAGAACTGATTTCACCCTTTCAGTTCCTGGAAACAAAGGATGTATCCTATGGATAGCTGTCTGGAAATGTACACGTGCCACTGATTTCACCTCTGCCCACACCTTAGAGATACCCACCCCTGGGAGTGAGGGATGGAGCCCAACCAGGCTCCCCCAGGAGGTTTGTGTTTCCCTGGTGCTCCTTTGCTGCCCCATTCCACAACAAACCTATCCTTCCTCTGTGGGAAAGCCATGCTTCTCCATCAGGGAAGGTCATGCAGCAGTTTGTCTTGAGTTGGACAATGAGGGGATCAGGCCTAGCCAGGACGATGAACTGGGAGAGGAGATTGAGTGTACCTTCAGTAAGTCTGCAGATGACACCAAGTTGTGTCAATCTGCCTGAGGGTGGGAAGACCTTGCAGAGGGACTGGACAGGCTGGATTAATGGGCTGAGGCCAACTGTACGAGCTTTAACAAAAGCAAGTGCAGGGTCCTGTGCTCTGGTCACAACAACCCTACGCAAGACTACGGGCTTGGGGCAGAGTGGCTGGAAAACTGTGTGGAGGAAAAGGATCTGAGAGCGTTGGCTAATTCTCAGCTGAACATGAGCCAGCAGTTTGCCCAAAAGGCAAAGAAGGCCAACAGCATCCTGGGTTGTATCAGAAATTGTGTAGCCAGCAAGAGCAGGTAGGTGATTGTCTCCCTGTAATGAGCTCCAGGGAGGCTGCACCTCAAGTACCGTGTTAGTTTTGGGCCCCTCCCTACAAGAAAGATGTCATAGAATCCTTGGAGTTGGAAGGGACCTCTGAAGTCCAACTCCCCTGCAATGAACAGACACCACAGCTAGATCAGGTTGCCCAGGGCCTTATCCAGCCTCACCTTGAAAGAATCTAGGTTTGGGGCATCAACCACATCACTGCACAACCTGTGCCAGTGCCTCACCACCTTCACTTATATCTAACTGATATCTATCCTCTTTGAGTGTGAAACCATTTTCTCTTGTTCTATCTCCACAGACCCTGCTAAAGAGTCTGTCCTCTTCTTTCCTGCAGATCCCCCTTTAGACACTGAAAGGCCGCTACCAGGTCAGCTCACAGCCTTCTCCAGGCTGAATAGCCTTAACTCTCTCAGCCTGTCCTCGCAGGAGATGTCTTCCATTCCATGGATCATTTTTGTGGCCCTTCTCCGGATGTACTCCAACAGGCCTACATCTCTCCTGTACTGAGGACTTCACATCTGGGCTCAAAACTCCAGGTGAGTCTTACCAGCGCAGAGTAAAGGGGCAGGATCAGCTCCATTGACCTGCTGGTCATGCATCTTTTGTTGTAGTCCAAGATATGGTTGGCTTTGTGGGCTGTGGGGGCACATTCCTGGCTCATGTCCAGCTTCCCATCCACCATTACCCCCAGGTCTTTTTTGGCAGGGCTGCACTCAATCCTTTCATCCCCCAGCTTGTACTGGTAATTGGTAATGAGAGGCATTGGTAATGCCTCAAACACATGTGCAAGACTTTGCACTTGAATTTGCTGAAGCTCAAGAGGTTCACCTGGGCCAACCGCTCAAGCCTGCCTACGTCCTTCTGGATGGGATCCCCTCCCTCTGGTGTGTCAACTGTACCCCACAGCCTGGTGTCATCACTGAAATTGCTAAGGGTGCACTCAACCCCACTGTCGATGTCACTGATGAAGATATTAAAGAGTATCAGCCCTAGCACCAACCCCTGGGGGACGCCACTCATCACCGATCTCCATCCAGACATTGAGCCACTGACCACCATTCCCTGGACTCAATCCTGCAGCCAGTTCTTTGTCCACTGAACAGTCCACCCATCAAATCCATGTATTTCCAAATTGGAGAGAAGGATGTTGTGGGGTACCACGTCAAAGGCCTTGCTGAAGTCTGGATAGCTGATATCAGTGGCTCTTCCCTTGTCCATTGATGCAGTCACCCACTGAGGCCCTGGAGCACGTTCAGAGTAGGGCAACAAAGCTGTGAGGGTGGAACACAAGTCTTAGGAGGAGTGGCTGAGGGATTTGAGATTGCATGATCTGGAGAAGAGGAAACTCGGGGGAGACCTTATTGCTCTCTACAACTGCCTAAAAGGAGTTTGTGGTCAGGTGGGGGTCAACCTCTTCTGTGAAACTAGCAATAGAATGAGAGAGAATGGCCTCAAATTATGTCAGGGGAGATTCAGTTTGGATATTAGGGAACAGCAGTGTGAGTGGTGAGGCATTGGCAGAGGCTGCCCGGAGGGGTGGTGGAGTCACTGTACCTGGAAGCGTGCAAGAACCATGCGGATGTGGCACTGAGGGACATGGTTAGTGGGTATAGTGGGGATAAGCTGGTGACTGGATTGGGTGATCTTAGAGGTTTTTTCCAGCCTTAATGATTCTATGCTATGCTCTTCTGGACATGCTTAGCACGCCTGCCCCTTGCCAGTCTGGCATACCATGGCTCATGGCTTGCTTTCCTTGCATGTGAGCAGCTGCTCTCTGCTGGGCTACTGCCTCAGGGCATCTGGTACTTCTCTTTCTGTGCTGGGAGAGTATTCAAGTGTTTCCTCTGTATGCTGTCATACACAGCTATGAAATATGCTCTTGCACAACCAGCCTGAGAGCTTCCAGAGGCTGCTAATTGAGAGAGAAAAACAGCCTCTATATAAAGACAACCAGCCTCAGTGTGCAGCTAGCACTGCTCAGAGCTGGAAGGCTCACAAACCTCCCTCCATAACAGGGAAGAAGAATTGCGGGCATGGGGAAGAGATACTGGGAGAGGAGTAGGAGCCCAGAGGCACTGCTGCAGCATCTTCACAAGCAGATCCACAAGCAGCCCGTGCAGCCCCAAAGTGCAGGGCATGAGCATTCCCAGCTCCTGGCCCCCTGCTTGTGGGGCAGGAGGTTTCCTGGGGTGTCTAGGCCTGTTTGCTTGGGAGAGGGCTGAGGAAGGAGATCCGCCTTCTGAAGTCGCTTTTCAATGAGTTCTCCTATCAGCAATAGTTCTTGGGCTCGTTACAGGATAAAAGGGGACCTGGAGCACGTTGGTGTGCATTGACCCAAAAATACAGACGAAAGAAAGTGTGTTTGCTATCAGCCGGCAATCCAATAGATACAGCTTTGCAGACACCAATCTCCCGTGGGTGGATGCGAGCAACCCCATTTCTCTGGCTATTAACTCTCTTGGGAGTATCCAAGCTAACACCGAGGCATGGTTTTTCTTTTTCCTGGAGGTGCCGCTCATCTGCGTTGTCTGCTGAGGTCAATTACAGCCATAGGAGAGCAGAGGCTGATGAAAGATGAGTGCCTTCCTGTTGCCTTTCCCCCTGAGGCGGCGATTCCCTCATTTCTGTGTTACAGCCAGGCATGTGCTCAGGAGCTGCGTGAAGGGCTCCTAGCAGCCCCCACTTCTCCCCTGGGGTGACCTGGGGGGCACCATCCCCGTCCCTTAGCCCCACCATTGCCTTATCTAACCGGACAACCTCTGCACCGTGCTCCCAGGGAACTGTGACAACCCCTGCGCCATGCTGAGCCCTGCCAGGACGGGGGAAGGCTGCCTTGCAGTGATGCTTGCCCATAGGGACCGGGATTGAGACGCGGCGCTTTGGGACCCATTAGCGCACCCCACCAAACAGCCTTTGGTTGGTGATCGTT
>PPHD01029310.1:0-10637 GCA_002909625.1 Bambusicola thoracicus
TGGTGCTCTGTCCAGGGTAATGAGGGCTGATGTCTGGCCTGTTTCCCCATCCCTCTGCTGCTTTGTGTGCCTACTTCAGCAGCCCTGCGGTGTTTCATGGCCCCATTTGCTCCCGCTGTGCCCAAAGCACGGGCTGGGGTGCGTGTGGGGTCCGTGTCCAGTGGGTATTTTGAGGGGCTGCCAAATACTTAAGAAAAGCAAGCAGCCATAGGTAAACAGTTCAGTTTTGCTCAAATGGATTGCCATGAGACAGCGTCTGTGCTGCTCAGGGAACTTCAAAGACTGCCTGCAAACCAGGGAAGAGTCAGAGCTTGTCAAAAAGCTGCGCCTCTCGTGCTCACAGTGACTTAACAGTGTTACGTGGCTGTTAGTGGAATGCACCTTCCAGCTTTTGCCGCTAAGATGATGAGGATTTATATAGAAAAATAGCAAAACTCACATTAATATTAAAGCGTGTGTGACTTGCTCTGGTACTTCTGTACACCCCTAGCACGTTTCTCATAGAAAATGCATCACTGTGGAGGTGATGGGTTGAATTTCTAACGGGCTGATTGTGAACCGTAGGGCTCCTGTGTGTGTTAATGAGTGTTACCCAACAGCCCGGATGTAAGGTGTGCGATGTCCCAGCAGTGCACATCCCATAGCTTCAGGTGTGTAAGGGCTGCCTGGCTCTTACAGCATGTATTTGCTTCTTTTTTTCTGTTATCAGCTGCCACTTCTAGCAATATGAATGCTCTTTTTTCTTTTCTTTGATTTTGGGAAGCCATCCCTGAGCAGGGAGCAGTAACGTAATTCAATAGACATTCTTAGCTTTGGAGGCTGTTATTTTTGGGACTGGTTCAAAGGGCAGGTGCTCCTTGGAGACACGATGTGGCTGGCTGCTTTCTTGCCACTGAAAGAGCAGTGCAGCACTTAAGTAGCATCCAAGGTTTGCTTAAAAGCTTTTGACATGTTGTCTCTGGGCAAAAAGGAACGTGGAGGAGGCTGCGGAGTGGGCACAGCTGAACCTCTTGGCAGTGCACTGGGAGAAGCCTCTGCTTCTCTGGGGTTGACCCTACGTAGTGCTGGCTTTGTTCCCTTCCCTATCACTCAGGGCCGTGTGAGGCTGGTTCTTTTCTCCATGCTTATATGAGGGCTCTTGGTAGGAACACAGCAGTGCTGCGTACAGTGCAGGCACGTTACCTGCCTAGCAAGGGCTGTGCTGGAGCTGATGCTGTTCCCCAGCTGTCCCACTCATTGCCCCTACTTCTGCAGTTCTTATCCCAAGGCACAAATAATAGAACGTGCTTTTGGGAGAAAAGAGTGCGTGCGTGAATTAACGGCTATGCTACGGAGGTATGTGTTTCCACACACTCCTTTCTTTTTTTCTGACTCGTATTTGCTTCCTTCTCGACCTTTTGGCAAAGGGGAGCATATGGTGGTGTGCTGTCCATCTGGTTGCTGCTCACCGTGAGCTCACAATGCAGGCAAACTTGGCCCCATCTTCATTCACTTCATAGGGAGGTAGAGCTGCTAATAGAATGACAGCTGAAGCGTTTATTCTGATCTGTAAGCGGGAACTGAGTGAGAAGTGAATACAAAGAAGTGAATGCACGTTCAGTCTTCTGTCTTAAATACTCGTGCTACGCTTGTATTTAAAACAAAGGAGACTGGAACTTGGTTGTGCCCTGGGCTGTTCCAGTACAGATGAGACAAATTCCTTCCCAGGGGATTTACAAGCGAATAAATGTGTGAATGGTGATAGATATGTTTGGGAAAACCCCACAGAAACCCCCCTTTGCTATGCAGGTAATACTATGTATGTGCTAAGAGTTCTGCTGACGCTTCTCCAGCATAGCGCAGGCTTGTAGCAGCCTTTCAAAACACAGAACTAAATTCTTCAGTAGTTGTTTTTCTTTTTAAATGATGGTGAGAATCAATGTTGATTTGGGTGCTTGGGTACATTCAGCCCTGTTTGAGGCCTGTATTAAGGATTGATGCTGCTAAGGAGAAGCTGTCTTACCTTTGCCAGCATGTGCCAACGTACCTCTCTTACCACCCGATTACAGACACTGAAGCCCTAACAACCAAACTTTCTTCTTATCATCTAAAGGAATACTGCTGAGAAATCAGCTGGGCTGTCTTCATACCATGAGTAATTATTGAAAGCCATTTATTTGATGAACACCACAGTTAACTTTGGTGTTGTCCGTGTCTTCGGCCTGTAGTGTTTCTTTTTTCCATGCCACCACATGGAAAATCCTGTTTGTTTGCTAACTGGAAGAGGTGGTTATAGAAGCACAAAGTAGGTGGGAGAGTCAGACGCTGTAATTCACCTGAAACAACCTCACTTGCTGTTTAGATCAGGGATCCTCATTTCTGATAGCTCCATGCGTATTTATTATGTAGGACGGCACTGCAGTGACCCTGCTGTGATGTGAAACTGCTCACAGGCTGCTAAGAATAGTTTGAGTTTCGGTGGGGGATTGTTGCTGGAGTTGAAGTTCACAGCATTCTTGCCGCCTTTAAGGTTTTTGCTCTGTCTTGAACAGAAGCTCAGGCAAGCTTTTAACATTGCATTGGTGATTTTGGTCTTGTTTTTTTTTTCTCCCTGCAAGTGTCACTTTTATAAGCTGGAGGTTGTTTATTGAAAAAGCTTCTGCCCCGTCCTGTGAGATGCTGAGCATCTCTGCTCTGTGCCATTCTTCAGAAGGGAGAAGAAATAAAGGAAAGGACATAACCCAGTGCTTTGCTTCTGATGCCCAAAACAGAACTTCAGAGGCCGGGTAGTTTCTTTCAGTGCTTGGGCTGTTTAAATGCGTCAGGCTGTAAAGCGAAGCCTTCTCCAGTGTATTGCTTAAGTATTCAGGTTAAATCCATGATGGATGTAATGGTGACGTGCTCACGTTTGTGAACGTTTCCAACAAACTTGGCTCCCTGCTGCTGGTTTCGAAGGTGAGTTTATCCCCCCCCCAGTGCTGCTCTTAGTCTGGTGCCCAGGTTCAGGTACTGCCAGAAGGCAGGGGAATTTTGATGTGTGAACGAAGGCATTAGAAGTTGTGGGGAGGCCTGGAGTGCTGGGCTGAGGGCTGCCCCTGAAGCAGGAGGAATAGGAGCTCGAGGACTCTTGCAGTGCCTTGAATGTTGAGCTCTGTACTCTCCAGTTTTAATTCTTGTGCATGCGTGATTTCCATTGCATCTTGTGGTTAGACATTCGTCAGCAACTTGCTTGTACTCTTCTGAACTTTGGGAGCTGTGGAAAGAATGTTCTTCCTCCATCCTTTGGAGGCTGTGTGCTGCACCTCAATAGGACCGCGCTGTCTGCTGTGAGCTTACATGTGTGTGTTGTCTTGAAGGAGCTTCAAGCTGTCTAAAATGATTGCATTCCAAGTTGCTGGTAGCCTGCCAGTCTGAATATGAAAGAGCTAGATGCAGTGAAAGGGCAAACAAAGCTAAGGGGTTATGCAGCTGCTTTGCAGGCGTGGGAATGGGAATGGTTCTCAGCGAGGTGAGCAGCATCAGCTGGTGCCTGGTTGATATTTCCTGGATCATCTTTACTCATCTGCTGAGAAATGATCCACATCGCCATCTGAGAAAGATTGCTGAGCAGCAGTTTGATAGATGGCCTTTATGAAGAGGTTTCCCAGGATGAAGGCCTGAAGTGAGCTTTGTTCTGAATTGCACCCTGCAGTGAGGATTAAGGTGTATGGGACAAATGGACTGCCAAGTATAGGCTTGTAGCACCCATTCTGTTGAGAGTGGAAGGACTTTGTGCTCCAGTGCCTCTAAGTTTTACAGGCTTTAAAAATCACCTTGCAGTGTGTTTGCTTGTTATGTGTCAGCTATGTGCTCCGGGAGCTTTCCCTCCAGGTAATGTCTGGTGTAATGAAATCCTTATCTCGATTACGATGCTATTATAACGCAATACAGATTGCTTTATCATAGAATGAAGGTAAGAAAAGGGAAATCCAGAGTTCAAAATCTTGAATTACGTAACGGAGAACTTGGTTCTGGAGAACAAGTAGTGGGGTGGTATTTTCCTTCCCAAGGAGGACACTGGCTTTGTTGAAATGGCTTGACAGAGTGCTTAGCAAGCTGACATAGCTTCACCGGGTCCGTAAAGAATGCTGCAGGAGCAGCACTTGGAGGAGAATAATGTAATGCATCAGAAACCTTTAATTGTATGCTGTAGTCAGCTCTGTCTAGGTCAGAAGATGTCTATAATACATTATGGATAATAGAACGTTTCATAGGAACTTGGATATGCATTGAACAATTGGTCTTTGTTAAGCAGATGCTGGCAACGTTTGCATTCAGAGCCTACATTTGAAATAAATAAAAAGCACATTTAATATCATGTGATACCTAGCTGATGGAACAACTGAATGGATCAGAGTTGAGTAAAAGCTTACACAATGCAAAATATGGACTGTTTTACTATGTTTGTCACACTTTCTTCTCCCTGAATGATACTAGCAGCTCTGAAAACATTTCTTGGTTTATCACATCTAATTTTGTACGTGTTTGCTTGCAGCAGTGCTTAGGACCACAGAGCCTGTTTAAATGTACTGTATTAAACTAACAACCACCGCCCACCCTGAAGATTAAAACTGCTTAGAAGCTTACCAAGCTGCTTGAGGGGGAAAAGGGAGGAAAACAAATAGTGAAGGAGAGCAAGCTTCTGATTAAGGCACACGAATGGGATTTTGGGGGTGCAAATTGTCCTTCTGTTACACATCACCTTGTTCTCCTTACCTGTTATTACGAATAATTTGGTTTTTTTTTAATTCTTTGAGGATTTAAAAGTAAATTAGGAAGTTTACTGCAGTGGCAATAGCTGATGGTTTTTGCGTGTGTGTCATGTTGTGATCTAAAGTGAGAATGTCAGTTCAGCTGTGGGTTCCTGGCTGGGTGTGCTTATCTGCTCAACGACATCCCCATATGCTTCAGTGGCCTTTCCCAGAAGGGCTGGGAAACAAATGGTGTGGGCAGACCCTTTTGTCTGAATTTCATCCTGCTGAAAAGTTGAGCATCTCTCTACCCCATCTCCCCCACGCTGGAGCTTAAAGGAAGAGCAACGAAGTGACAAAATTATTGCCTAAAAAGATAACAGAAGTGATCGAGCCTACTCTAAGCGGTGTGATTTTTATGGTACGAGGTCCAGTGTGTTCAGTTAATCAGCTGCATGTCTTTATCTCACTGTTCAGCCTGCAAAAGATCAGTCTGCCTTGCAGTAGAGGGGTTGTATTTTCAGTATGAACTATTTCTCTCTTTGAGCTGTGCTCAGCACTTCTCACCTTCCCTAAGGAGATGGCAGCGATTGTAGCATTTATCATACATAAAGGAATCTGTCTTTCTGTGTGTAGCTGCCAGAACTTATGTGAAAAATGGGGACAAAGGAGGCAGCGTCCACACTCGATAACCCTTCAGCCAGCAGCACCGATGGTAAACCAAGGCAGCCTTCCTGAGTTCTCACCTGCACCCCATGCTCAGCAGCAGCAATAGCAGAGTTGAACAGACTTGGCAGCACATCTCCAAAGGAATCCACTTGCAAAGTCTTGTCTGAAATACAGGTCTAGTGGCATGTGAAGCTCGTGACCTGTACTGTGAAATCCTGAACCTCTTTGAAACAGCTTCTGCAAAAACTAAGGTAAAATGCTATTGCTTGCATTAAAAATGGTTGTTTGAAAGTGTTATAGAATGGACAGGAGTTTGAGTGGTTGGTGTTAAGGGAACATCCTGAAGCACAATGGTGTTAGTAAGAGCACAGTTGGTCTGGATTGTTCAGAATTGAAGATGAGGACAGCATGTAGTGTGTGTTCAGCCCTGTGATTGGCGCCAAGGGCAAGTGTTGTCCTTCCTAAGGGAAAGAAATGGAGCAGACTGAAGTAGCAGAGTGAAGGAAAACACTGGGAATTTGAACTTGGCTTCAGTTCTCTGTGCTTTGTAATTTGGAGAGATGATGGCAGATCAGTGGTTCTTCTGAGCTGGCAAAATGCACTGCTTTCTGAGAAATGCTGCAAAAAGGCCTCTGAGGCTTCTCTGGGGCTGCTTGTGGATTTGTGCTCATGTGGTAGGTGCACATCTTTGGAAGAAAAGGAGAAGGAAAGGACTTTCTTGTTGAGATCAAACTAAGTGATATATGGAGGCATTACCTTCAGAGCAACCTACTATTTATTTCCATGGAAACTACAACAGCTACAAAGAGCACAGTAGCACTGTTTGATAGAGCAAATTCTCAGCTACAGAACATTTTTCCAACAGAGTCACCACCGTGAGCTGTGCATTTGTGGCAGCACTGACCAAGAGCCTGCACACAGCGCTTGTAAACACACACCTATTGAGGTGACCCACCATTGCCACTCCTGAAATGCACCACCCACCACCTCACTGTGCTCACAGACACTGTTTGGTGGCTCCCGGGTGTTGCTGAATGTCAGTGGGTGCCATTTTTTCCTCATGGAGGAATTCAGTCCCACACTTCTGCTCCATCTGCACTTCCATGGCAGAGGCCAATCTGACAGAGCGCCCCTCTGCTGCTGTCTGTCTCACAGCAGCAAAATGTAATGATATTGGTGGGAAGGTTCAATCTCTGCTGTCACAGCACCAACATCCTCCTCTGACACCGTGGGCCAACAGAATAGAACAGGAGGTGTTATTTCTGCAGCAGCCATTCTCTCACCCCTAAAGGGTTTGGGCTGGAGCTCTCGTGGTCTCTGTGGTTGAACCAGTGAGAGTGGTGAGCAGCAGCAGCTGCTGGACCTGAGTGCTGCACCAGATGCTTTCCTTCTCACCTGCATTGGTCTTTGCCAATGGCAGTCGCATTGCTGCTTGTTAATTTAATGCCTAAACGAGAGGAGGGATGAAGATGCAGTTATGTCCTTAAGTAGTGCGTGTGCCCCCTGTGTAAGGGGCATGGCAGCGTTGTATCCAAGCTCAGTGCTAGTGTTCTGTGTTTATTTTAGTGCACGGAGAGATGCACGTTCAAACCAGTTCTTGTATTTTCCCCAAGGTATAGTTTTGCATTTTTATCATCATTTATAACTGAAGTGTTGGAAGAAAGCTTTCAGACATGAATACATAATAAATTAAGATCTAGTAACAGTTTGCCTTTGCAGTCCATTTGCCTAGAAAATCCTGCAGGGTGTTTTCTTTATATAAGCAAGGAAGACCTCTGCTCTTCCCCAGTTCTACACAACTTTTAATGCCACCTACTGAAAAAATGCATAAGCCAGGTTAGGGAAGTCGTTTGCTATCTGAACTTTGTTGCTATCTGGAGTCCTGGTGCTGCGGTGGTGCATTTGGAGCTGTTGTTAAGGTCGTTTTGCTGCAGCGGTGCAGGTTGATTTGTGCTTGATATCAAGTTGTCTCTGGAACAACTTCATCCCACCAATGAGTCGTGACGTTTTTATGCTAACTGTAACAAAAGGGAATATCGAAGGGGGAACATTTTCAATTGCAAGCGTGCTTCTCATCTCTTGAGCACACACTGCAATGGCAGAAGGAATAGAAGTCAGCACGCTGCGACTGGTCATCTCCATCAGTTTGCCACAGAGAGCAGTTTGAGAACATCTGGGCTGCAAAGCACACCTCGTGAACTTGCATTGATTGGTTCCTTGGGCTGCCAGCCATCGAGTGTATTTTTAGATACTTACAGCAAATCTTACTGCCTGCTAAAGAATGCCAAATCTGTAGTTCTAGTCAGCTGCTGTTTTTTTTTCTGTAGGGAAATTATTGGGGGGGTGGGGAGAGGGATCCTGGTTTACGTGGCTACTTTGCTGCAGTGCTGCAGGCTGCCATTGTGCAGCAATACCTGAGTTAGCCTTCAACTCGCCAGCTGGCAACGGGTATCAAAGTCCGGCCGCAGCAGTGCCAGCTCAGCGTGACCTGCTCCAGTTTCTCTCTAATCCTAAGAGGAAAACTGTTGGCCTGGGCGCAGTAAGATGGTTCTTTTCCTTCAGTAAAACCATCTCCTCTAAAAGCAGAGGGGGTGGGGGGAAAACACATAAGGCTTTTTTTTTTCCCCCGTTTTTAATGGCTTAGGCTTTATCATTCCATTTTACAAGAACAAAGGGATGCACGGTAATGTAATGTAAAGTGAATAGGCTGACTCCTCATCTGGGTAAAAGCTTGATGTGTACTACAGTTGCATATCGCTGTAGCAGAGGCACTTGTTTGGGCTTTTGGAATGCGCACACGCTCTTTGGAAGGAGAAATTAGTTCTGCCCTACGTGTGCTGTCTGCCATCTGCAGCTCTATGTGAGTTAGGGATAAAAGTGCTTCACAAGAGTGCAGCTGCCTCAGCAGGTGTGAACTCCTCGTCTTGGTCCTGCAGGAGTCAGAAGTGCTCTGCTCTCAGATGAGGGTGTGTGGTGTTTCTGGCTCCTTGCACGTGGCAGATGTGTCTTCCAGCCCTTTGGGTGCTGCCTATCACTTCTGTCTGAAGCTCTTTACATTTAGTAACCCAAGCTGTGTTTGTAAGCCTTTGAGTATGTATGTATTCAAAACTGATCTTATTACTGCAAGCATTGTCTCCAATTAGATTAAGTCCTTTGGAATAGGGCTTATGTCACTTGGGCGGGGGGGAGGAACACCACCACCTTATGAAGTACCTGATGTGTTTCTAAGTAGCATGTGGATAATAAAAACATGGGCTAATTTTTCTTGCCCTGACAGACTGTTCACTTCTAGGATTCCAGAATGGACAGTTCCGATCCTCATCTTGGTGTGTCTCCCCTCCTCATCCTCAGACAGCTCTCGCTGACAGCAGATGCTTGGTAGCATCTGAAAGCTGTCCTGTGTTGTTGTTCTAATGTTGTAAACTGACCGGGTCATGAGCTGTCAGTTGTTAACAATAGTCTATTGAGAGCCGTAATGCAAGGAAGTTAGTTTTATTCCTCTTACAGTGTTGTTATTAGAGGCATGAAGAGTAAAACAAGCACACGACACTGCCTCTTTAAGCTCCTGGCTGGTCTTTGCAGCAAGCAGTTTCATTTCTAGTGCTTGTTGTACAGGGTCAAGTGCAGTAAATCTCTGACCTGAGGCCAGTGTAATCTTAATTCCTTGCAGATACACTTGTTTTGTTGGAGAAGCCGTATTGATTCTGCAGTACTTCATGCTGCTAATTCACATATGAATTGTAAACAAAATTGCAGGCGTAAAATGACCAAAAATAAAAGTATTATGGGTGTGTGTTGTTCAACACTGGGGGCTTTGCTGTCTATTAGGAAGTGGCATCTTCCACCAATTAAGTGCTAGACAAAAAGTCAGAAAGATGAGTTCTAATCTCTCTGGCACCAATTTGCTATGTGGTCTTGGGTGTGGAATTGAGCTGGGGAGTATGCTTTCATTACAGATTCCTTGGATTGCGTGCAGAGTGCTGTTGTGCCTGCGTCTGGAGACTGACCACTTATTTACACGTAGTGATTGCCTTGAGAGGTTAGTGCAGTACTGAGGCTAAAATAGTTTTGAAGAATACCTCTTAGAAGCGTTGATGATTCTCCCCTGGTGTAGTTGTTTTCTAATTGTTTCTTTTAATTTTAATAAAGCTTAGTTGATGAATCCTAACAGAAGTTTGTTAGCAGCTGTAACAGACATCGTTTAGTTCCAAGCAGAAGGCCAGTGTGTTAGATTTAAGAGCGAGGATAGGTTCTATTTTAACTTAGCATTCATTCAGTGTTTGAGAGTTTGCGTTGCAGCGTGCATCCCTTGCATAACCACTGCTTGAAAGCATCCTTTTATCTGATCAGTGCATTACACAGAACCTCTTTATTGGATATGGGTCATGAGACTTGAAGTACTAAATCAGACGGTGCTAAAATAGAGCCATAGAGGGTGGCAGGAGGGCTGCCACGTTGAGTCACAGAGTTGTGGCCAAAGCTCTTCTGCCTGTGCAGTGCTGCAAGAAGCAGGCTGCCCTTGACTTGCTCTGATGGATGTTTGGGAACCACAGCCAGGTATACTGAAGGGGGAAGAGGATTTTCCCATGGACCAGTATGGTTGGGTTGTGTGGCCTGTTTTCTTTCCGGTATTCAGTTTTAATGAAAATAGTGAGCAAATGAGCCTTTTCAAATACATCTGCTTTGCTTATTCCCTGAACTGAGTGCCAGAGTAGCAGTCTGTTGCACAGACTTGCCAGTTGTACCACATTGTCTCCAGCAGATTGCCATGTGTGAGGTAAGGGTTTGCCCAAAACTGTTGTATCACCTTAAATAAGTGTTTGTTACTACCTCTGACTACGCAGGAAAAAGCAACTATGCTATGGTTCAGAGTGAGTGGCAGTAAATGAGAATAACTTTTCTCAGCCAGCGCATCTCCGCAACTTTTTTCATTCATTGAGAGTGATTTAAAGATATTTAGAGTGGCCTAGGAAATAAAATATATGATTTATACTTGAAAACATGTGAAGTCTTTATATGCTTTTTTAGTAGGTGATGTTACCATCCTGAACTCAATTGAAAGCGAGGGGGAAAGTAGCAGGTTTGGCTGCTAAACCTGGGAACTGCTGCCCAGTGAATGTGTGCATTGTGAGGGCTGTTTACTCCAGATCATAGCTCTGGCAGGGTTGAGTGTCCTTGCAGCTTGGGCTGAGTCCCTCACCATCTGTTTGTAGCAGGAACCTGGCTTACTGTATGTATTAGGTGCATGCCATAACCTAC
>PPHD01029311.1:0-10637 GCA_002909625.1 Bambusicola thoracicus
AAGAGCTCTTCTGTGTGTTTCCAATCCGCAGCTTTCTAGATGTGGGCAGCACATTATACCCATTTGTCAAGTCTTGAAGATTGCAGACTGTGTGAGGAGATGAGGAGTCAGTTCCACCAAACTAGCACAGCTCATTTGTTTCATTTACCCAGTTAAAAGTTTGGTTGAGATTAAGAGTTCATTAGAAGCAGAAGCATCATCGTGTTGCATACAACAGAAGTAACACAATTAGTATGTCTGTCTGGAAGCTAGTGGATATTAGCAATTGCTATCAAAACCAGAATTCACATGGAGATCATTACAATTCAAGCAGCTATTTGACCTGACTTTTTAAAGGACCAGAATAAAGTAGCCTGATTGGATTCCCCAGGGAACCTGGTGTTCAGCTGGGAGAGGTTTCAGCTTTGTTAACTGTCTCAGCACTGGCAAGTGTTTAAACTGGAATAATAAGGTTTGAATTCCCAGGGTCAGCAGGCCAATGTGGAGCGTGTATTCTTAAAAGAAAAGCATGCGTTATAAAGCAATTAATAAAACTCAGACCCTAAGGTGGCATCTGTTCCATTTATTTCAAGAAAGGCAATGCGGCAGATCAGCAAATTGCCTTATTTCTTTGTTTGGGTCCATTTAAAAACATATCCAATTGTAAAAGAGTCCCCAGAGGACAGCCATCAGGTACAGCAGTCATCTGTAATTCTCCAGGGTCCAACATTGTGTAAGAAACCATTTCAGCAAAACTGAAAAAGGAACTTGCTGTCTGAAGGTGACAGCCATACATTATCACTTTCAGGCACATTGCAAGCTTTTGTGCAGTGCTAATTTCTGAAAAGAACCAAGAAATTGCATGTTTGGGTTTGGTTTGATCTCCTATTGTTTTCTCTTTCTTTCACTTTTAGTTACAACAATCAGGTAGGTGAGCAGAGATGAAGATACTTATTGAAGATACACTTGGGACACCTCAGTCTGGCAAAAGCTGTGATTATACGGGCATTACATTTATGTATCTTCACCTACTGCATTTGAAAGATTAAACTCTGGCTTGTTTTAATATGAGTTACACTCTAGCTTTCTCTAGAACAACCTCTGGTCTGTTAGTATAGATCAATTGTAAGTCAACAGCAGTTTTAAGTTACCATAGAGCAAGCTTTGTCTTCTTACAAGTGCTGTAAATGCCACAAAGCTTATTTAAGTCAAGGAAATTACTGGTCATTGTCAGCATTTGGGCTTGGGCTGCTTCTCTCTGTGTTCCAGGCTTTCTCCATGTATTTCAGTCTCAAGGACTCAGCCAGCAGTTAAAATAAACAGCATTAACAGATGATTACAAATCTGTAATGGAAAGTAAAAAGCAAAATAAATACACATTTCTTATTTTAGAGAACTTTTGTTTAAATTTCCCAGCACAGTCTAATACAGTGTGATCATTCGCATCACTCATTTCAGGCTCTGATGCAGATTTATCTACACTTCAGTCTGTGGAAGTAAATTAACTACACACATTTGTAATCTGACCTCCCCAACAGAGCTTGTGGAAGGCATTAATAAGTGAGAAGACTGCATGTGGGATCTGAGAGTTTGTGCAAGGTGGAGACGGGTGAATATTTTCAAAAGTACCTATATGCTGCCTGGAGGAGTTGTTTTTAATACAGATAAACTTAGGTTGCTCCAAAAGGAATACCTCCTATTCAGTTCTATAGAAACTGTAACAGATACAAGAACACAATAAAACTATTTGATAGAGCACACTCTCAGCTACAAAACACTATTTTTCAGCACAGTCACCACCATTAGCTATGTGTTTTCACCAGCAGTGAACAAGAGCTTGCGTGCTGCACACATAAAAATATACATGGCCATCAAGGTCATGGCTTGTCTTTGACATTGCTGTCACTGCTAAAATGTACCATCCACTGCCTCACTGTGCTCACATCCACTATTGATTTCCATAAACATTCAGCAAGCACTGATGAATGTCAGTGGGTACCATTTTTTCCACTGAGAGGAATTCTGTGGCACACCTTTGCTCCATATGCACTTCCATGCCAGATGCCATTTTGTCATAGCGCCCCTCTGCTGCCACCTGTCACACAGCAATAACAAGCAATGGGACGTTGGTGGTAAGGTTCTACCTCTACTGCCATATCACCAACATCCACGCCTGAAGTCATGGGCCAACATAGTAAAATAGAAAGTATTAGTTTCAGAGCAGCCCTTATAGGTAGTTCTCCCCTGTTAACCTCAGACTAACAAAGTACCAGAATACTCCTCAAGTTTTCCAGCACTTCTTATGCTGACAAATACTGTGGAAGAACTAAGTGTGAGAAACTCCACTTGAACTGCTATTGACGTAGATATTGACCCTCTCTTCACAAGAACTGTTTGAGATCCTTAATGAGGCACATAATGAAGTGGAAAATGCTGTCCAGCCAAAAATTCTGTACAATAATTGACTCTAATAACACTGCAGCAAAAGTGCACTATGTTAGGGAACAAATATGCCTGAAAATACAAATCAATCATCTCCATTTTGAGCTATTCTCTAAAATCTAACTAAAATGTAAACAATATAGGGTTGTTCTTCAAAGCAGTCTTGAGTAGTAAAATACTCTTCCAGCAAAAGCGCCGTTCAGTGCCTATAGACAGCGCTTTTCCTTGTTTATCCTTTGAAGATAATTTCTTCTACTCTTTGAAACTTGTCCACTTAGGGGATTACAGTAATTCAGATGTGTGTGAGCCTGCTTGGAAGCTGCAGTATTTAACTGCTAGTCATAACAGTCTTGCAGAAGGCTGAAATCAAATACCTAAACAGGAGAAAGAATTTCAATCACATTTTTTGGAGGTGAGATGAATTAAATCCAAAGTAAACAAGGAACACAGGTTTTCCATGGTTAACTGACTTCATGTCAGTAGTTAATTCTCTTGCTGAAGTTATTAACATCCTTCCAGGGATGTTAATAACTCATTGTCACTAGTTATTTCTCCTGAAAATTGCATGCAGAGGGGTTAGCTTTGTTCAGCTCTTTTCAAAAAACTGCCTCTCAGTTAAGCTCTGGGTTAAGCTCATGAGAAAGCTGAGAGCAACCTCCTGCCGTAGAGCACAAAAATATATTTCTTTTCTTTGGGGTAACAAATAACAGCTTATTCCTTTGCAGCAACCTGAAGCCAGAGGCAGGAAGGCTGGATCTGCCTCTACGTTGTTCCACCACTAAATGCACAGCACCTTCCTTGTCTTCCAGGGCAGGAGGACGAGATGCTGTTCAGATGCAGCTGGCAGAGCAGAAGGTTCCTACCTTTCCCTCTTGCCATCTCAAATAGAGTCACAAGGAGGTAAAGCGGAGGGCGTTGGCTTGACACAAAGAGCTATGGTTTTCATTGCTATCTTCAAAGCAGGCAACACCTCGTCAGCTGCTGTCTGTTTTACCTGCCAATTAAAGCTAAGAGACCTTTGCTTTGATGTTTAAGGTTGGCCAGCAGCATAGCTTCTTCCTTGCATTGCTGAACGGTATGAGGAAGCGCTTAATTCAAAGCCAGCCAGTGTTTATTAATAGAACAAAGGAAAACACACCCATGTCTCACTTCTCCACGTACCTAAAGCTCACATTACCACGGCATTGCTGACCTGTAAGCTGGCTTTTTAGTAGTATCAGTCACCTGACTTTGGGGATAGGAAAATACCAGTGCAGCTTGGAAACTGCTGCTTCTCATGACCCTGCCTCCCGACCTCAGATAGCAATAGTGTCACTTCCAACACCATGAGGAAGAGGGCCTTTCAGAACGCCCAAATACTGACACAAAATGAAGGAGCCTCTAGCAGTTTGTCCATGCGAATTTTCCAGCTGGAGCTGCAGCTTCAGAATTGCAACTTATTTAGCAGCACATATCAGATTACATTATTCACCTCAAGAGATCTGCTGGTTGCTCAGCGTATTCCTAGACTGGACCACTTAGGCACTTATTTAATTATTCTAGTTGGCAATTAAAAGGAAAAATTTCCAGGTACATTGCTAATATTACTTAATAGTTGGAATGTTATTTATGCTGGCTTCAACAGAATAACTGTATCCAAACACAGAATTATTTGATGAAAGCCTGATGTCTTCCCTAACAGAATGTTCCTACACAAAAGTAGGAGTTAGCACAGGATCTTTAACACTCCCACAGGATAGAACAATCACTGAATCACAGAACTGCAGGGGTTGGAAGGGACCTCAAGAGATCAAGTCCAACTCCCCTGCTAAAGCAGGTACGCTACAATAGGTCACACAGGTAGGCGTCCATCCAGGTCTTGAATAACTCCACAGAAGGAGACTCCACATCCTCTCTGGGCAACCTGTTCCAGTGCTCTGTCACTCTTGCCATAAAGAATTTTTCCATATGTTAGTACAGAACTTCCTATGTTCGAGTTTTAGGCCATTCTTCCTTGTCCTACCACTACACACCACTGAGAAGAACCTGATCTCATCCTTTTGACTCCCATTTCCCTTTAGATATTTATAAACACTTATCAGATCCCCAGTGACATTACTAACCAAAACTTAAAAGAGATTCTGAACTATCTTTTACAAGTGCCCTTTCCACTACCCTCATCCAACAATCAAGGTGAAAAGTCTGGGGAATGGCATGGGTTTTTTATGTTTAGAGGCCAGCAGTAGTCAGGCTCTGGAGATACCAAAGCTTCAGCTACGGAAACCCCCATGGATATACGTGCAAGAACAAAAGTTTTCTATGTTCACCTTCTCTTGAATATATGCACAAAAGTTAATCAGTCCTGACTGTAGGTGATTAGCTGATTGTTGGGAAAACAAAGCACAAGGTAAGTCTTTAGGTTCCATTCTCACTGTGATTACAACCTGATGAGAGCAATTATCTATGTTGCATCTGGGAGACAGAAATGCCATCTTTTACTTTCTGGAATGAACCTTCCCCTGTATGTTTTAACCTCTCCAGAAAAGTTCATGCTGGAATATTTACAACCTCAGTGTCGCTGCAATAACTTTTCCTTTGAAATCTTGAAATTAAAGTAAAGAAGTTAATATTTCATACCCATCCACTCTGAATGGCGAATTTAGAAAATGTGCCCCAGTGAAACTGCCTGATAGAAATAATTTTACCACATTTGCTATTTCTGCATTATTCTCTTACGGCTGTCATAGTTGAGTGTGTTTGACTCGCTGCAGACCACAGGAGTCACAACAGGGAGAAAGAACTTTGCTGTGCTCCACAGCACTCTTGGTACAGCACAAGGGTCTTTGCTGCTCTAAATGGTCTATAATGTAGATAGTGCTTTAAAAAATGGCAAAAACCGTGCTGCCTGAAGTAATGGTGGGAAATAAGTACCTACTGTATTCAACAGCAGATGTTGTCTGTAAAGATTACATTTGCTCTGTACTTGATCTATTTATACTCCTTGGTTCTGCTTTTTACAATTTCCCACTTTCCTGACCTGAACCCTTAGAGGAAGCAGCACAGTTTGCCATGAACCTTCATCCATCTTCGGCTCTGTATGTATTAAGCATATGCTATTAAGCTCTCATTAAAAACGTTGTCTGAATCTGTCCTTTGTATGAAATAATGGTAGTACTCAAGTATTTTATATGTGGACAGAGCATTTGTTTCCAAAGCTCCACACAATGTAAGAATGAATGAGTCTTTATAATGCTCAGAAGATGGGTACATAGGCTGAATGTTGTGTTTTATTCAAATAAGGAAGCGGAAACAAAGATTTTTTGCTTGCTCTAGTGTTAACACAAGTGCTTCCAAAAACATGGACATGAGGAAACTTATGTGGCCTACAACTGACGTGAAAAAGACACAGCTTCTGCAGTTTAAGTAAGTAACACTGTTACTTGATGCTCTGAAACTTGTACTGTCCTGTATCAACAGGAGCTCAGAGAAAAGTCACCCGACAACTGCTGTTGCCAGGATCATAAAGCAATAGAGAGAATGAGTTTCTTCTCTCTGCTCGGCTGCTGGTTTGTGATGACATCTCCTAGGACATGTTTAGGACAGGAAGCAGATCTCATGCTAAGAATTTAGTGTGCTTTTCATCTTAAAGCAGATACAAAAGGCTGGATACTTCTCAAAGTGAAAATTGCACCAGTGTCATTAGGAACAGGTGTTCATTGTTATCTCTACAGCTAACCATCACAGATATCATTAAAATCCCATCTCTACCTGATGTGTGTAGAACACCCTCTGCTTTACACCCTCTGTTTTTGCTCTAGGAGGAAAGTATGTTTGATCAAGTTGTTTGGATGGTGGATTTGACTTTTTTTAAGTGAGTCAATTTGTGAAAGTGCCAGTTTTGTCTTCATTGTTGCTGACACTAACCAGAAAGACCCTTGATAGCAGAAAAACAAATAGCTCTGAGATGCTCTGGGGACTTGCAAGGAAGCTGGCAGACTGAGAGAAGCAGGATGTGCTGTGACTTCCCCCTTGATGCACAGACTGCATGTCAGAGGGTGAAAACATGGGGCAGGAGTGTGCTGACAGAGACCCTTCACTGTCGTTAAGACGAGCCCTTTAGCTGAAGGCAAAACCTTTCTCACTGGGCTCATGGCAAAGCAACTTTCTGGGCTTATACAAGTACAAAAACACCAAATAATGGAAGTTGAGATCTGCATCTGAATGTAACCATTCCTCTGAGAGCCACAGTTGGACTGTGGTATTTGTTTGCCTGTAAGGAGGGAGATGGGTTCAGAGAGGCTGCCTGCCCCCTGCAGCTAAGGTCTTCCTTTTCCTCTGACTTGTTTGCTTTTTAAAAAATCACATTTTGATCTTCTTCTGAGGGATCATAAATTGCAGTGAGAGCTCTCTCAGTGGCCTAATATTTCAGGATGGAAACAGCAGGAGTAAATCAATACCTCCTCCTGCAATCATTTGCACAGTGCCATGCTTCAAGAAAATGAGACAAAATGACAGCTAGCCCCTGTCATCTCTCCTTGTTACAAGCCCTGGAAGCCAGTGCCAAATCCAATACAACCCATCATCTTCATTCAGTGTCTCTCTGGACATGAACTGTTGTGTCCTTACTGCAGCTTTTATAAACAAAGTCCTTGTCCAGAATGTAAGGAGAGATGTCAGCCCCACATCAGCAGCGCTGTCCCACTGAAAGTCAGTGTTGTGCCACAAAAATGGCTTGTACTCAGCTCGCTCATGCACTGCAATGCTTGCTTGTTTAATGCTCTCGCTTTTCACACCTTAGCCCCTCCAGCATTTCCACTGGTTGCTGGTAAGGCACTGGTGTAACAGCTGCCAGTGGCAGCAGTGGCAGGCATCAAGTGCACAGAACACCGGGAGTCAGCAGTTCTGTTATTCAGTGAGAAAATAGAAGGTATGATTCAGAAAAAAAGATGAACAGCTTTTACTGTAATCATCTCAATCCTGCAGTGCACTGCTGGAACACCATAACAAGTCCCAGTGCAAAGAGATGCTTCAGCTGGAAAGACAGCAAAGCCAAGGGACAGAAAGGACATTTAGGACTTGACTTATGGTCAAGTGAATCTGGAAACGTGCTGTTTTGGCCTGAGGCCCACAAAGTCCTAGGGTGATCTAGAGGATGACCTAATCTGAACTAAGGTTGAAAGAAGCAATGCTCCTAACAATTCTAGCAGCATCTTGCAGGCAGAGTGCTCATCCCTGCAGCACGTCAGGTAGCAGCCATGGCTCTGCCCAGACTGAGGTGCAGCTGAGGAAGCCATAAGTTTGAGTTGGCCCTGCTTGCCTGAAGAGGCAGAACAAAGCTCTCCCTTGAGTCTCCCGGATGTCAGATTTAACATGATAGCTACGGAGAGGGACAAGAGCAGTCAGGAAATGGGAATCCCCAGAGCAGAGTTACGCAACGTCTGTAAAATATGTAACCTTGGCCCAAAGTGTTCTTGCCTCCCACACTGTGTGTAGACAAGGGAAAATTGCCAGGAGCTGTCTGTGCTAGAGCAGGGTGGCAGAGGATGCAAGACTGGATGCTGGAAAAATAGGTACAGAGGCTTCTGACCATCCCACCGATGCTGGTTTTCAAACAAGCAGTGCTGCTCCAACCCTCCCATGCCTAGCCCCCACTGTGCCCCTGTGGATTTAGGTCTCATTCACATGCTTTTGTGCGATACATTTTTTCTTTATTGTGTCCCAATCCATGCATGAAGAAAATATGAAAAGGTGATCCTTGTTTTCACGTGGCATTTCTTTGCTTAACACAGGCACTTTGGAACATATCCAGCATTCGGTCTGAAAGGAGGAAAGAAATGTATAATGATGCTTTGCATTTCCATAACCCCCTGTACTGATCACTTTCAAGGTGCCTGTGAGTGAGATTGAGAGATTTGTTGCTGCACATTCACTGTTCTGCCAAGCAGCATTATCCTGCTATCAGTGTTCTGCAGGCTCACGCCCTTGGCTCTTGTATGCGTATCTGTGCGGAGCACCACCACTCCCTTCCCTCTGCGTGGCTGAAGTCAAGTGTAATTATGCAAAGCAAAAATGTCAGCTCATGCAACACCAGTCTCTGAAAAATGAAATCCCTACGCTTGCCTCTTAGCGGTAAGAAGATCACAACTCCCTAGTGCTTGATTCTGATCTCACACTTGTTTTCTGCTAATGGGATTTCTTTGACTTCAAAGGAGATGTGATATACAAGGGAAGGAGATCCTTGTATGGCCCCACACATATAAACTGATCTCAAACAGTCACATAAACACTCTAGAAGTCCAACAGAGAAATAATCTCTCCAGGATTGTGCTCCTCCTCCATGGCTGATATCTCACCAAATGCTTGTTAACAGCAGTAAGTAAATATGAATCCTTCATTTCCCAGGGCCTGACATCGCATCAGCATCAATGGGATTAACCAGCCGGACTCAATCACGGCAACAACCACTGTGATGTCAGGATTTAATCTTGCCCTTAAATGCTGTGAGCTCAGAGGGACGAAAACATGACAACAGAATTGTGCACAGTGATGCTGGCACCCACAAGGGAAATATAATTGAACATATCTGCTATGTTTGGAAAGCAGCAAGGAAAAGGACTAACAGTTTGTGTGGGATGGCATAGTACTAGCTAACGTATCTCCAGCTCGCATTTCTGAACAGAATTAAGATAAGTGGCATAAAATCATCAGATTAAACTGTATGTGTACTACAGACTGCACGTAAATACTGCATACATCAGGTACATGCAGATTATATGGCATAGCAGTAAAGGAGTGAGGGATGGATGGAAGTGTAGAACAGCTGTGAGACTTCTAAGTTTACTTTTTCACTTTTTACACAATAGCAGCCCTCTAAGTATCTAATGTAGACAAGCTCATAAACCCAACACATTAGTTATATTTTGTCAGACTTTCTCACTAGTCTAAATTATAGATAAACCCTAATGATATCACTTTCTCCATTTTCCCACAGAGTCTCCTGGTGAGGGGAAAGACAAAAAAAAGAAAAACTTCCAACTACAACAGACTTCTCACTTTTTATATGAGGTTTATGCTGCTGGGAGATGTTACCTGCATAGAATTCAGCTTTCTAATGCTGCTGCAAATACAGTCTCCAGAACCACAGTGGACTGAAGACTCAACTCTCCACTATGGTGTAATAATCGCAGAATCATTAAGGTTGGAAAAGACCTTTAAGGTCATCCAGTTCAGACATCAGCCCACCCCCACTATGCCCTGACCTGGTCCCCCACAGCCACACAATTCTTGAACACCTCTAGGGAAGGTGACTCCAGCACCTCCCTGGGCAGCCTGTGCTGCTGCCTCACCACTCTTTCTGAGATGAAATTTTTCCTGATATCCAATTGGGTGCAGTGGGTCTTTACCCTAGCAGACCTAGAAACCACAGAGGACCTGTGGAACACTTCTGCAGAGTCTGCAGAAAGCATCTGTGGAATGCAAGTCCATGACAGCAGGATAATAATTGTTGTATAGGTGTGGGCGCCTACACCAAAAAGAAAAAAAAAGAAAGAAAGAAAGAAAGAAAACAACTAGAATAACAGATATAAGCTATGATGGTTTTTCATTTAATGTGCGTGCATTCATTTAATGTGCGTGTGTCTGGGAGTTGGGCTTTTCCTCCTAAGATAAAACAGTGTTGTGCACATTATACAGAAAAAGAGGGTGAGGTTTTTTGTTTGTTTGCTCTTTGTTTCTGATAATATACAATGCACGTCAGAAATGAGTGCAGGTAGAGGATTAGGAGGTGTTTGGCTTTTGGTGACACTCCTACCCATTACGAATTTTTTCAGTGTTTGGAAAGCCATATGAGACATTCCTGTCAGAGAGATAGCATGAGCTATGAAGGGACTGCTGAGATTTTAGCTTTGCACTGGAGTGGCCCAAGTGGTCAGAATTCCATCAGTCTAATATTGAGATGTATTCAGTGCTCTGAGGAGGAGAGATCTGGAGAGAATCACAGAATCATAGAATGGCCTGGGATGAAAAGGACCACAATGATCATCTAGTTTCAACCCCCTTGCTATGGGCAGAGTTGCCAACCACCAGACCAGGCTGCCCAGAGCCACATCCAGCCTGGCCTTGAATGCCTCCAGGGATGGGGCATCCACAACCTCCTTGGGCAACCCGTTCCAGTGTGTCAGCACCCTCTGAGTGAAAAACTTCCTCCTAATATCCAACCTAAACCTCTCCTGTCCCAG
>PPHD01029312.1:0-10636 GCA_002909625.1 Bambusicola thoracicus
ATTTTGTTGCCGTGTGACAGATGGCAGCAGAGGGGCAGTCTGACACAATGGCACCTGACATGGAAGTGCATGAAAAGGTGTAGATGTATTCCCACTGACATTCATCCACATTTGCTGAATGTTTATGGAGACCAAACAGTGGACGTGAGCATACCGAGGCAGTGGGTGGAGTGTTTCAGCAGTGGTGACAGTGGGCCACTTCCGCTGCTACAGATGTTTATGAGTGAAATGTGCAGAATCTTGTTCATCACTGACAAAAATGCATAGCTGATGATGGAGGCTATGGTGAAAAAACATGTTTTGTAGCTGAGAATTTTCTCTATGAAATAGTGTTAATGTTCTCTTTGTATCTGTTTTCATTTCCAGGGAAATAAATACCAGGCATTACTTTTGGAGCAACCTACAAATTACAGCAATGTTGTGTAACATGACAGAACTTTCATTCTTCTCTGCTTTTTTAAAGGTGGTTTGCTGTGCATGTCCCATGGAGCTTGGGTTTTATATTGGGTTTTCACCTTCCTTACTTTTCTGAGGAAACAACTCTATAGGGAAAGCTATTTGAGGAATGAGAGAAATGTGAGCTATCAACTCCTTCCAAGGAAGTAGGAAGGTAAATTTAAGTGAGATGGCATGTATGCATACGATTAAACAAACAAACAAACAACAAAACAAAAAGCAAAATTAAACTTCAACAATAAACCAAAGTTTAAATGATATGGTGCAAGAAATGATTCCTGTTATCTCTTGTGATGACATAGTTTCAATACTCCTTTTAAATTTTGGCAAATTATCTCCCACAAGACTACACGTAGGTAAAAATAAGCAGCATTTTCCAGGTAAGATACTGAATTGGTATAATAGATCTACACACGGCCTACTGGATGAGTCACTTTATTTTACCATCTTTCAATTTCCTACGTGTTAAGTGGGAGAGTAACAATCATCTCCTAGCAAAGCATAAAAAATCAAGTAGCGTTAGAAAAAAGTAGACACAACTCAAAGCAGAACCTTTCCCAACTTTTAGTCAATTGTGAAGGAGATCAAGGGATATGCCCTTTGCATGCTTAATTGTATTAAAAGTTGCATGTGATGAGAGATGATTAGATACTGTATGGTTTTTCATGGTCTGATTTAGTTTGTTTCCTATGAGATATCTGTGGACCGTTGTTGCTGGTTTTTTTTTGTGTGTGTGTGTGTGTGTGTGTTTTTGCACCACATCATTTAAACATTTTGTTTTCTGTTCTGTTGGTGGATTTTTTTTTGGTGAGAAATACAATTTTGTTATTTTCCTTAGGTAATGTACAACTCTGGACTCCACTCTGCAATCATGCTATTGAAGGGGAATGGCCAATAATGTCAGTAATTTCAGAGTGTAACTGAAGACAGAAGCAAATCCAAACACACTACTTTTGATCATAACAAATCAATAAAGACTAATCTGAATGTTTAATTGGTAATTAAAAGTGTGCCCCATTTTCTTCTTCAACCTCCATAAGCAAAAAGAAGGTTAAACAATTGGTTCTGGTCTGATCCTGCAGACACTTGCGGTAGATGTTAATTACATGAAGAGTCCCACGTCTACAAGTGTGATTAAGATTAAACATACACTTCACTATTTGCAAAGTCATAATCTGCAAGTTTTTGAAGCATACATGAAGCTACATGTCAATGAAAATCACAGAAATAATTCTGCATTACACTGTATACACAGAACTATTCTCTTTAAGTCAGGGAACTGAAAACAACTTTGTTAAAAAAAGTATTACAAAAATAATCTTCTAAGGGTGTAACTTAGTGAAGCTTTGAGTAAAACTAAAATAAAAATCAAACCAACATTCTCCTTGACTGAGGTTACAAGATGCCATTAAGTACTGAAATGGATTTCTGACAGCAGAAGCAATAAAATTCATAGGGTTACAAATCATGATTAAAGTTGTAAGTGCTGTCAAACATCAATATTAATGATGGGAGATGATCCAAAGACTCTACTGTGACTTTGGAAGTAATGTTACTTGATTTCTTTGACCTTATTTTCTGTAACATTAACTCCAGGTTCCAGATTTAATCCAAGAGATTGTTCTATGTAAAAATATCAATTATAGGAAATGAATTATGTGACACTGATGGATTATAGTATGCTCATGACAGAACTAAATTAAGAAAACACCAGTATCAAGGAGAAATAAGAATAACTTGACATTAAACACCCAGCAATAAACACCCACAAAAATATACATTAAACGAACAGGTAAGAGTGTATGGCCTGCTTGGCCTTCAATTAAAAACAAAAATCCCCAGCAACAATCTACCACCAAAGCATTAGTAAAAGCTACAATAGGTTAAAAACAGAACAAAGTCAAGTATGATACAGCAAAGAAATCACAAGTGGAAGGTAAAGAGTAGAAGCACATGTAAAGTTTTGGAGCAATGCACAATGCAGTATATTTTGATGCAAAGAGACCTCAACTTAACACTGGTCACATCTGTTGTCAACAAGATGCCACAAATAATCTTCACCCTGCAGCTAGCACGACAATTTATGACTAAGTATCTGCTTCCAGTTCCTTATACCAGGGTGGCAGGCTTTTCCTCTCGAGCTGTCTCTCTCATTTCCCGCCCATCTTTTTGCCTGCCTGCAACTATTTCCGGCATCTTTCTGTTTGGGATTACAGACCTTTGGTCACACAGCCTAACTCACGTACTGCAGTAGCAAAATCCTTTTCTCTCAGAGGTTTTATCCAGCAAGGTGCCCTGCTGCAGGACTTCCACACCCCAAACCCTTCTTCACACATACTGTGAGAATGAAAACTGATCCTCTTATTATCAATGTCCGCACATGTGAACAGATCCCTATCAGTTATGTTTGGGTCTTGGCAGCTGAATCATCCTGTTCAATGTAAGAACCTCCTTATGAAGGTTCTATCCGAACAATGGGAATACAGAAGGATGCCCTTCAATTCAGTGATTAAATTCCCATGCAAAACCAAAATGACTCACTCTCTTCAAGTCTATCAATTTGTTGAAGCAATTCCCTCATCTTTTATCTTCATGGAGAAGATCCATTAATTCCAATATTAACACATGTCAACAGAGTTGCTCAATGAAGTAAAAGATTTCGATTCCCACTACTACTTAACACATAGGCACACACATGAATATTGACAGCTGAAGTTCTATGTTATGTTTCAGCTGTTGTGAATTGGAGCTATTCTTGGATGGTTGAACTAAGAACCTGTTCTTCCTTTCACACACTTGAACAAGTCTTCACCAGTGCAAACTAAGACGTCCAGGCCACAGGAGGACACAGCAGTTTCCTGGGTAAACACACAATGCAAAAAAGTCCACCTCAGCGTACTGAGTGGTCTTGACTCTGGGAATCAGAAAATAGCTTTTACAGCTTTCTAGTCTTACACTGATAACCAGGTAATGAGCAGTAGCAGATGCAATCTTGTGCTACAAGTCTTGTATATTTTTTTCTCAGACAGAGAATGCATGCACAAAAACACCACACACTGAGCACCGTGTGACCACAGTAATGGCAGCCAACTAAGGGAATTCTGTGGCCAAACGAAGAAAAAATTTACTATTTGATGCTCTCTTCTCTGTCATAATGCTACGACCGTTTCAGTTTGGCCTCTGATTTTCAAGATCTTATGCAGACACAAAACACTGGGACTAAGATACAGAAAACAGAGCATTTACTCCATGACCTGGCACACAAATAATGACTGCCACAGACAATGTATTACTGAAACAATGCTGCACCTCAGAAGACTGTCCACATTTCTGAAGGAGTAACAGTGCCAAGCACTTCCTTCAGTTAGACATAACCCACTCAGAACTATGGGTATCCTGATCTGGAAAGGTCCCACAGAGATCATGGAGTTCAACTCCTGGCTTCAAGTGGATTGTGGTCTCCAACTCTGCTAAAATTTCTGTGTGATATCTCATCCACAGTTTCATTCAGTGTCCCTCCACACCTTGCACTCCCAGTACCTACTCAGTACAACTGGAGGAGATACTGCAAGGCCCAGAGGAGAGCCCTGCCACAGCTCTGCCCTGCTCGTCAGCACCAGGCCTGCCACTGCACAATTAGGTCAACCACAACCGACAACGGCTTTCTTGGGGAAGCTGTTTGCAGGAATGTTGCCCCTGATCATCATGAAGCAAAGGGGAGAGTAGCTCATCAGTAAAGAATGCAAGCTTCTTGTTTAACACAAAAGAGATTTCGTTGCTTTAATCTCAATAGGCTGTAAGCAATTAGGAGAACACTGTGCTCTGAGTTTAGAAGAGCCATATCTACACTTGTGCAACTTGATATTGCATATATGTACATATAACTCACACAGAATGCCAATGATGGAGAGATAGATAAACATCTGGTTTAAATGCCAATACACACTTTCTGAAATGAAGACTGAATTCAATACTTGATGATAATCATGGGTGAAATCCTCACTTTGATTACTGATATGAAAATAACCACCATCGACTTCAAATGGGACTGAGATCAGACTGAAGTTTTCAAAAGATGCATGTCTCACCCAGATGTACAAAATCAGAACCCAAGTCCACAACACTGAAGACCAAACCATCCCTCCCTCAGAGTCCACTGTGTACAAGGCATGTGTCTTCTCTTGCCAAAGTGCAACTGTTCACTAAGAGCTGTGACCTCCCTCCTGTTTTTTTACACTGTTGATTGTTTACTGTCATATTCAGCAATGATAGACTACAACCAAAGGCATTTTTCAAGAGGTAGTAGCTGATGTGAAAAACTGGAACTTCGTACTGATTTTAGAGATGCAGCGTTCCTATAATTCCTTCGAATTCTTGTTCCCTAAGAGCTTGGCAATTATTTTCCAATTTCTTTCACCACTTGTTCCACTGACAAAAAACTTTCTTTTCATGGATTGAAATTGCTCTGCTGTAGTTCAAATGGCCTATTACACTAAAACTGTTAAAAATATTACAAACTTCATCATGTTAAAGAATAATAATTCTTATAATGATGCCCAAATTGCAACATAATTATTTTACTGACAGTACTTAAAACTTCAAGCAAGGGAAAGAATTGCTCTAATTCTTTGCACTGGCAGTACAAAGTAAAGATCAGTGTTCAAGAAAAGTGTGCATTTTTTCCACGTACTTGGAAGAAGCCTGGTGGAAAAAAATGGGGAATTATGGCAATGATTAACAGAGATTATAAAAATAAGCAATGCAGGAGCAGTGTAAGACTTTTCACACAGGTACAACGTGTACTGGTTATATTTTACTCATTTTGCTCATCAATCAAAAACTTGTATGTGAAGTACAGGTTCAGTTAAAGAACAAGACAGAATAGGCTACCTCCTCTGAATTTATGGCAATTTAGATTGTTCTAATTCAACATGTTTCTGAGTATACTTGAGCCTACATGCCTACTTTCACTTTTTAAATTTAAATACTGATTATTTACATAATGAGCGCTGTTATCCATTAACAATAGAATTAGGGAAGTTGGGCAACAGACTGAGCTCTGATGCATTCCTTTCAATTCCTGTAACTGCCCTGTAGTGGCTGAAGATGTGCCCAAGGAATGTGACGGTGAGGATGCTTTGCAACTTCAGCCCTCTAAAATGAGTATGTAGGGCAGCTTAGCACTGTCTCAGTTCATTTAGCTCATGGAATTCCAGAAAAATTTCATTTGAGAAGTACCTCTGGAGGTCACCTAGTTGAACATCCTCCTCAGAGCAAGGCTAACATGCAGCTTAGATGAGGCTGTTCATGACCTTGAGCAGCTGAGTTCCTAAAATCTCCAAGCACAGAGACACCACAGACTCCTTGGAAAATAAAAAATTATTACCAGGGCAACATTTTGGCTTCTCCCCATGATGAACTTTTTCTTACACCAAATTACTTTCTTTTCCTCACTCCAACTCGCTACTGTTGCCTTAGACTTTTGCAGTGAACCCCTGAGAAGAGTCTGGCTCTGTCTGCCTCTTCCTGCACTACAGCATTCAAATCCTCCTTATCCTCCTTTTTAGCAGGATCAGAAAGCCCTGTGCACCTCAGCACCTCCATGTACATATGCTGGAGCCATCTCAGAGACATACTACAAGGCTGCTGCCTCTGCTCTGGTTTGTCAGTATCTTGTCTGAGAAAATGCAAAACTGAGCCCACATCTGGACAATGAGCACACATACAGCTTCAAGGCAGCCAAGTAGAAGGGAGTAATCATTTCCCTTGATCTGCTGGCTGTGTTCTTGCTAATGCAGTTCAGTATGTGGTTAGTGCTTCATCACCATTAGGGCACGTTGCTGACTCATGCAGTCACGCATGTGACTCGCAGTTCTCATATAATGAGGTATTTTCAGTCTCCTTCCTAGCCTTATGTCCCATACATGTTTTCTTTGCCAACAGGTTCTTTAAATGTGGTTCTTCTCACTGCAAAAAATCTGCAACCAGAAACTACCAACTCAAGTAAGTGGCTGCTACCTTCTCCCATTTTAGACCTTTAGTTTTATCATCTGCCACACAAGAAAACAGAGAAAAAAAAAAGTCCAAAATAATGTAAAAGAGATTTTTAAATAGGAAATTAACATATAGGACTTTACTATCCCTATTTCTTTTCCCACAGTCCATTCTTCAATGACTGCAGAAATCTCTCTGACCTCTGTAAAGCTGCTTTGTCCTAGAATGCTGTTACTGTTGTTACAGTGATTGTTATCCTCCCCTTTCTGGCACTCTCTTCAAACTCACTTTTCACTAGTTCCTTGGTTTTACAAAGACCTTATCTGAAGGCTCTGGTGACTCTACACCATAGCCACCGAACTGATCAACCTGCTTCAACAAGATCAGACATAACAGATTCCAATCCTTTGCAAATGAGACACGAAGAGCAAAATGCTCTTTAATGTAAACAAGACCAAGTGTGCAAGTAGATAGGTTTTTCTTTTGATTGATTTACAAATGATGTCACTGTGCTTGGAGAAAAATGAGTTAATAGTGTGAGTTTTCCACTTCCTATTACGCACCATGAAGTATGATGGTGGTACTTTTATAAGAGTAAGCCAGAACTACATACAAGATGCCTTCCTGGCTCTCCTTGTTTCTTCACTTATGTGCAAAAAGGGAGACAGTGCGTCGCATCTGTGCAGCTCAAAAGACTAAGAACAAGCAGACAGCATAGGCTAAAGAAGCAAGATAACGTGGAAATATATTAAAGAGTATACAATAGACAGCTTCAGACTTGCATTTTATAAATCATCATGTGTAATACCAGTAACATGCTGTGATCAATACTGAGGCTCTTTGGAGGCCTTTGTGGGAAAGGAAAACCTAGATCTAACAACAGAAACTGTCTGATATAATAAGCCTGGTGGAAAAATAAACCACTCTCCACATTTTGCTAGCAATTATTAGTCATAAGTGATAGATTTTGGCAATCTGCATCCTTTACAGAGGTGGTTGGCTTCAACTCAAGTATGCTGCAGAATCTAAACAAATGGACTGTGAAGGTGATTTTCATGAGCCACCTTTGAGTACAGACTGTAAAATTGTCTGAAAAGCGTATGCGGTATAATGATTAAAACCAGAAATGATTAGTGCACCTATGCAATAAAACAACGTTGAATTAGGTGATTTTTAAGATCACAGAAGAAAAGGCCATTTGCTCAATATTTCTTTTTAAACTTCTCCATCACTTTCCCTGTGCCTTCTCTTCTAGTCAATTCATTCCTTTCTTTACTGTTAGTCTTTACTGTTAAAAATTTCATAAAATCTGTACTACAGTTTCCTATTTCCAGCATAATCCAGGGAAAAGAACCATAAAACACTTTTGCACTGTAACTGTATTTTCCTACCCCAGAGACGAGCTGCTAGCAAGCTCAGTAAAGACAAGACAAAAAATAACCCCTAAACCAAACATGCATACCCACACACCTGTGGGATTTAGGAACTCATTCTGTATTACAGAGATACCATTCCACTCACAATTGTGCATTTATTTCTGATTGAAAGTGATTTAGAAGTTGAGAACTGTGGAAAAGAATAAGCTTTATCTGTAATGGACTCTCTGTTACTGAGGCCATCAAGAGCTACGTGCATGCAAGTAAAAAATTTTGAACAGCTCCGTTCTGATTCTGGGACAAAGTATACTTGTCTTGTGCATATAAGTGCTTCTACTGAGAAATACTTCACGAGTGAGAAGAAAATACCAGTGGTGCCTTCCTAACAATACAGATTTACTACGAAGTAATGGCAAAACAAAAATTTGTTTCACTTAATAGCAACAGCTAAGAGTGAACTTTGGACTGGAGTGGAGGTTAACTAAACGGGATTTCATCACCTTGTTGAGTTTTTGTTGAGTTTTCATTCATCCTCACAGCATCTCAGTCCATTCTGAACCACGATGTTTCCCCTCAGTCCCCCCCCTCAGTGCGTGTATCATGTTTCTTTACATCATCTTCCATCTTTGTTCAGAACAGTACCTATAGCATCATCTGAAGTCAGACAGAATCCCAAGAAAATGAAATGTTTCATGCACAAACCACCTGTCTAGCTTACAATTAGGACAGCACAATATAACTCCATTTAACTGGTCAACACAAGCTTCAGCCAAACCACCAATAATCTAAATACCTTTGCAGTAGCTAGCTCCAAATTTAGATAAGAAAATATTTTCATACGTGTCTGTACTATAAAGACACAAAACTCATTCTTACCTCCTTTGTTGTACGTTACCAGACTCTTTCCTTCTTAAACCATCACCAATAGAACACCTGCTCCCTGTCCGAAGTTCAAACTCCAAGAGACCTTTCAATATACTTTGGTTGGTGATTTACTTTGTCAATTATATTTGGAGGAATATTTTATCCTATAAAAACATGCTTCTTTTCTGAGTTAAGGTATTTCACATTTTACTATGCATTCACACTCAATTTATCTTTTAGCTAACAAAAATTGAGGACCTGAGTGTATGAAGTCTCTCCCTGAAGATCCGGCATAAGACCCCTCACAGCAGTATTGTACCATTCTCAATGGGCACTTCATGGCAGTCCTGCAGATGAGACTTCCTGCTGGGCACTATGCAAACCAAGTACAGCAAGACCAGGACACTTGCCACAAAACACGCTACTTGGGACTGTGCTGTCAGCAAAGAGCAACTGACAAGCTGCATAAAGGCCCATAGAGGCCACTGCTTGTATGGAAGGACACCAAGGGAGAGCTGTTTTTTCCAGTAACAGACACAGCCAAGAAATCAACTGCGTGGGTGCAGGAATCAAGTGCTGAGTACCATGAACTCTTACTTGTGCTCTAGTCACCAGGTTATCTTTTTCAAACATGCACAATGAAGTTCTCACCAGGAGCTTACTTAGGAGGGAATATGGGACAGGTGGAGAACACGGTGCTCACGGAACAGCTTTGCTGTCATGCAGAGTCATGTCTGCGTGTCATACATCCTTTGATAGCACATGGACTAGATCAGGTCATTCCAGACTTAAGCAGAGATGAGAATACCTAAGCCAGAGCTGAATTTGGCTCATTCCCTCACAGTCCTCTTCTGAAGTAAGCTATCTCATCAATTGTGCTTTGCTCTCAGGCTCTCTTTCCCTAATAACTTAGAATACCAGCAGGAAGAAATGCAAACTGGCAAGCGTCATAAGCAGATGTTCTGCTTTGTAATGGTTTGCGTATAGCAAAATGTTAATGGCAGTATCTTCTCTGGCACTCCTGTGACCAGTATCCTCATGGAAGAAAAGCTCTTCTTTGGAAATGGGTCTTCATCTGAGCACTGTCTTGGAATAAATTTTCCCCTTTCATAATTTACTCTGTTAGCATTGGGTCCTGCTTCCATTTAATCAGGTGGGTTTTGCCACTGACTTCAGTGGGAGCTGGATTAGACCACTTACTGATTAAAATGCAAAGCTGCAGGTATCTCCTCCATGGGAAGAACCCCCACAGGGAAAATCTGTCTGCATTTTTATTCATGTGAAGCATTTTAAGACTTTCATTTACACAGTTCGTTCAATAATAACATGCATGCTGTATAATGGGGTACCCAATTAAGCATGCTTAAGTGCCTTCCTGGAGCAGGGCCATTTCTAGAATATGATGGTTCACTATGAACATATCCTCAGAACAGACAAGCTAGTTTGGGAAATTTTTCACCTGAGTTAATGGGTTTCATTCTGAATATGATTGGCATAAAAGGTCATTTTTCCTATGCGAAATTCTGAATTTTCTGTTTTTAATTTTTAGCCTCAGTTCTCACAAAAATAAAGTTGAGAACATCACACTGCTGTAGGTTTATGAGCTTGTCTATGAAATAAGTAACTTTGAAATACTAAAAATTGGCCTTTTTTTTTTTTTTTCTGAATTAGTCAGGAAGGATAACAGTGCTAGAATTCAATTCCATAAGTTTCATCAAGAGGTAGAAGGACCTTCATAAATTACCAGAGAAAGAATATCTATTTATTCATCTCATGAGAGACAGAGGCTACAAACAACAGCAAAACTCCAGAGCTGACCTTTTTTAAATGCCTAGAGAACTGAGTAATTAAAACAGACGTCCACAGGAACTGCTCAAGGAATTACTCGATGGAGTCTGCAGAAGGAAAAGTAGAAAACAAAGAAAAAGAGAAGGAAACATTCACAA
>PPHD01029313.1:0-10636 GCA_002909625.1 Bambusicola thoracicus
CTGCAGAAAGAAGAAAGCTAATGAGCTCAGACACGTTCTTCCTCCAAAGTATCACATGGCAATGACACACAGCACCACACTGTACATCCTCCCAGCGTTTCAAAGCCAATCAGAGCAGTGCCATTAACACTGCACTGTCCCAGCGGGATGACTTAATTTTGGATTTGGCAGAGGTCAGCTGACTGCACAGATAAAACCAGACAGTTCCTAACAAGCGTACCAAATTCTGCATGAAATGCCCTCCCTCCTTCACTGCCCGTTCTCTCGCCCTGCGTTTGGGCAGGTTTATTTCTGCACTCCCTGCAGAGCACCTCGTGTCCCACGCAGATGGGGGAGGCCTGCATCTTCCACACGTGCTTCTGTGGTGGCCACTTGTTGGGGAGAGGGGACTGGGATCTCTAACTGTTATAAGCACAATTCAGTCTTGAATGAATTCAATGAAGAAAAATATTTTCTTCCATGAGAGAGCTTTGCTGCAGGTTTGCCACAAAACAAGGGAACATCTTCTATTAAAAAAGCGATCGTTTTTCTTTAATTTTATTCCAAGTCAATAAAATAAATAATGAATAATCTGGCTTAGAATAGGCAACAAAATTCCCTAATTCCTACAGCACGAATTACAAGATCTGCTGTACCCATAAGATGCCCAGCATGGCCAACTGCCAAGTCAAATGCTTGAGCATTTTCTTGAACCAATGTTACGTTCGTAAGGTAAACGGAATACGGTTTTCTTCCTATGTAAAATAGATTCCTTTCAATTTAATAATGTCTCCGCTCTCCCTTAACCAGCGAGGGCTAGAGATGTGTCAGAGATTGCAAACACCCAAAGGAAATTAAACAGCAAAGCTGCTGACTTCAATATATACGATGGCTGCAGAAGAATTAAACTGCAGGAAGATCTCGGACTGATAGGTCCTTGCTGCGTTGTGTGAGAGTTAAAAGGGCTTCTCCACTGCTAAAGAACATCCAAAGCCATCATCTCTCCTTGAGAAGTGCTTTTCGGAACAACTCGGCACACTCCCTTTGCAGCTGAGTCAGCCTGCGACCAGCTGCTGATCTCATTTCACTGTAACTGCTGTGAGATTCCATTAGCTTCAGCAGATTTACATCAAATTTACAGGGATGTGAGATCAGCATTTGCTCTCACTCCTCTAGTGAGAGAACATTCAATTCTGTGTTATGCTCCTTCATGCAGTATCTCCCTTAGCCACGCTGTGTAGAGATCACCCATTTATGACTACGTGTAGTTGCAATGTTAAAAACAAACTCTCTTTCACAAAATGAGGGGACGGAATGGAGAAATAAGAAAATGAAGAAGAAATATGCAGGCACAGAACAGTAGGATGCTGTGCTCACATCTCTTGAATCTGATCAGAACACTGTGTATCTGCCACACAGTGGTGATTCAATTCTTGCTCAGCAGGATGGCAACAAATGAAATGAAAAGGCAGCAGGATGGACTTTCACCCCAAATTTGCTGCAGTGGGTTCAGACCACACTTTTTTGCATGACTTGCAGTAAATAATCTTTCTCTAATGTAAGTGGAGAACCACCTCATCACCTCTGAGCGCTGTGCCCTTTGCTCTGTATCTCCAATCACAGGCCGTACAATAAGGGCTTGTCTGCACAGAGACACTGCCTGGCATGGCTGCAACAAAGCACAGCCCCACCTGAGCCTGCCAGGCTGATGCTCCATGCCAAAATAAAAGTCATTTTAGTTTGGAATACCTTTTCCTCTGGTTTATCAATCTAAACAATGTGAAATTTCAAGACGCACAGAGATGCTTGCAACAAAGTCATTCATTCTATGTGTTCTTCCTGCCCTCACTTCCTGACAGCGAGTCCACAGAAGCCCTGTGATCCATTCCAAACCCCTTTCAGCTGCAGATTTACATTTCCCGTTGCATTTAGCAGTGCACAAGCCTTGCACTAGTGCCCCACGGAAAAGAGGACAGCAATGCTCTGAGCGTTTCAGTCACGCTCTCAGTAGAGAGGCACACCACTGCTTTGGAGGTACACGAGATGTGGTCACACCTACCTTCTCCCTATTGCTGTGTGCAGTGAGGGACCTGTGCGCAGCCCCCCGCAATGCCGTTCTGTAGTTATAGAAGTTACCAGTAGGGTCCATCTGGTGCTAGATATAGAAAAGACAACACACTGGTTAGAAAGCAGCCTGTGATTCCTCTGGAGACAGTTTTGCCCTTAGTTGTAGCAAAACCTGAACAGAGCCAAGCCTGCATCTTCAAAACTCCACATACACAGCACAGCCCACGAACCACGAGCAAACAATGCTGGCATCAGCTTGGGAACTGTTGCTTGTATATCAGCCCATCCTCCCCAAGCCACTCGTCACTTCCTTTTAGTTTTTGCATAGCTTTTTGCATGTAACATTCAAGCGCTCTGCTACCCCTCTACACACCAGCAGCTTCACACTTTCCTCGCTGTCCCTTGGCCACTTCGGCCAGAATCCGACCCTCTGCCTATGAGAGGTGTCTGCAAACATCTCATACCTGGATAACAATGTGGGAATTCACAAACATACAGAAGAAGAGAACAATTCAAGCAGCATGTCTTTGTTTATTTATGTACTTACTTCAAGAATGAAAAATTTGGCTGTTTTTACTTTTGACCAAGTCTTCTTTAACCGGGAAACAGGACTCATGTTCATTCCAGCTGTGGGGAAGAAAGAAGGGGAAAAAAAGCCACGGATGAGAGTAAGACTTCCCCTTTCCCTTTTGCTACAGCCAACAGAGACATCTGGTTAGGAGCTGTACTTACAAATGATTGCCATCAGTGAATTAAAATTCCCTATGTTAAAGCACTCTCGGGCAACATCAATGAAGAATTCAATGACTTGTGCTCGCTGTTTCTTTTTTGCAGGCTGTAAATTAAAACAAACATTTGTAATGAGCATACACAGAACTGGAGGGCAGACCAGGCCGAGTGATACCCTGTGTTCTAAATCCACATTTTAACTGGACTGGAATCACCCCACCTTCCCAAAGGTCTGCAGATGGCAGTGCTTTCCAATCACAAGCTATGTAGGATATCCCATCACTGTTCCTCCCTTCAAAGGAGAAAATATTCACTTCATTTTGATGGGGCCAACTGAACTAAACCCAAGTCTACCAAGTTTAACTACACAACAAACGCGGCTCCACTGATGGGCAGTAGGACAAAGAGCTGTGCAATGGGAATTTAGATGCACAGCAGAGCTTCGGGATGACAGATAACAAATACTGCTCCACTAGAATCTTTCCCAGCAGAAATCTCACAGGATAATTCAAGGCACTTTTTCCTCTTTTTCTCCCTGCAGGGTTCATTATTCCAGCCATGCTCCTACTGCATCAATAGAACAGTGTACCCCCGTGTGTCGCCAGCCCTGTTTTGTAATATGTTTGTCATTTATCAGCTTGCTCCTGTGAATGCAGCATTACTAAAACTTACTGTCAGATGCTTAGCTAGGTCATAAGAAATAAATCCCCAGGTTTGCTTATTAGTGTACCACCTCAAACTGGTACTGCAAGCGTGTGCAGAACGAGCTGCATGCTTCCCACTTACCATGCAGATTTCTGTTGCTACGAGGTAGCAGAGCCTATTGAACCATTTCACATAGGCCTCAAGGTTACTGGTCTTCTGGTCACTGAAACAAGGCTGGGGAGAAAAGAACACACAAGGACATGTCACCGCAGTTCAGTTAGCTGCCTGATGGCAAAATACCCATTACACGAAGGTAATCATTTGGCCACATCTCTCTCACATACAGAGAAGACTGTGCCTCGGCACAAGAAAACAGCAAAAGAAAAAATAGTTCTAGTTGCTTCTCTATGGGGAAAAAATATTTCCCTTTACTCTCCTGAGCATTCAGGATAATTGGCTGTTGAGTGCCCCAGCTCTGTCTTGCTGGCTGCACTGGAACAGGCTGCTTACACACAAGGGAGATCTCACCAGTAAGAGTCACCGCAAAGAAACACATTTTTTACTTCTTATATAAAACTTCACATAAATTCCCACAGCTGATACAGGGGTGGTGGAAGCTCCTGGTTGAACTCCTTCAGTTACTTTGATATCCACAGGCGATTTGACTTCAGCAGAGTGACAGGGTGGTTCACACAGCCTGAAGACCCTGGTGGGCAGTATAGGAACTCAACTGCTTTCTCCAGCCCTAAATTCGGAGGCTCTCCACGTAGGCCACCCTGCTCCCCCAGAGCTCACATGATTTAAGTGAACGTTCAGTACCATCCACTAGAGGGTATCAGAGAATACCAAATGTTTGTACTGTTCAGATGATCATCTCCCAGAGCTGCCAGAAATACACTCTGCTAAGAAGAAAACCACAGTGCATAAACACAGATCCACGGATGTCAATGGAATTACCCATATTATGTCAGTTAGGTGCCTAAAACCTGGGTCTTAATGTTACATTATGATACCTTACATTAAGATTCTTTGAATTACGCTAATTCAAAGAAAATGTATTCCTGCAATTCTGTATGCAGGCTCATTTAGAAAAAGAAATCACAGTATGATGGTATTAGGCCACCAATCTGAAGCCTGACATTCCAAGCCACGTTATGGGAAGACTATCTATGCAATAAATAAATGAATACATCAAAGCATCTCAAAAGTAAACACTGGCAAGCACCACGTGAATGTCAGACTAAAAGAAATCCCAACGCAGCCCCACTCTACCTATAGCAGTTCCTTTTCTTGCACCCTGTGGTATTTTTTATCCCCTGCTACAGCAAAAAAAGTACACGAAACCTTGGTTTTGTTCTGAATGTGGTATTTCCATCACAGCACTGCTGTGCAACAGCGTAAGAACCACAGCTAACGCCACAAAACTTGGTTAAAACGTGCACATTTAATGTTGAAACAGATTGCCTTTTAAAGGTTAAGCTTTATAAATGGCAACAACATTTAGCACCTCCCTAGCATCTTCCATCAGCAGCTCTCAAAGTGCTCGATAAACATTCATAAATGAAACCTTCTGAAGCCTTCGTGCAAGAACGATGTTTAAAATGATCTCCACCTAGAGGGAACGTAGACCAGAGTTAACGCGGTGCTCACCATGGGCCAGGTAGGTACTTGTCACCCCACGTGAGATGTGTGCTGCTGTGCTCAGTGCCCTGCCAGGTCCCACACAGTCTCTCAGCTACAACACACCAAGGTACGTAGGATCTTCCAAGTCATTGCTGGGATCTCTTCTCAGCCCAGGAGGAGGGTGCTGACAAGTTGCAGACTACCGCTGCTTACACCGGCTTGCTGACCTGAAGCCCACTAACTCTTTAGTGTCATATCTTACGTGAAAATGTTAAGGCATTTTTTTCTGCACTAAGTAGAGCCTATTTAGAGGAAGACATGCTTGAATCTAGAAGTCAGGGCAGTGATGCATCCTTGCTTTGGTATTTGCTCTCTACCTCCCACTCAAATCCTTCCTGTCCACCTTAGCAGATGTTTCTTCACGTTTCTCTTCATTTCTTGGTATTATTCCATTCTGCCACTACATTTGAAATTCCAGACAAACTCTATGCAAAGCTACAGCCATTGTGCCCGCTCAGCTTATTACAGAACATTTCCTTCTTAGCATCCTTTTCCCTGCATGGCTTTATGCAGTTTGACTTCATTCACTGCTGCCTCCCTCCTATTCTTCCAAAACGTACTCAGATTCAGAGCCTCCATTTGATCTCTTTCATTTTACTTCATAGCAGAGATGATGACTTCCTGAGACACTTCATTTTCAATCTCGTCCCTCATGCTCACAGCAGGTTGCTGAAATCTCAGCTCTGGCCGCCCTGATATTGCACGTTTCTGACACACCTTTGTCACACAGGGGTTCTTTCCTACAGGATGCGATCAGTGTTCACAGCACCTGAGACACCGGCTCTGCCCATTCCTCCCTCTCTGAAACAAACTGCAGAATCTCTGCAACTCCAATACAAGAAGGAGAAAGCCCACGGCTGCACTTTTTGTCTGTCCACGCCTCCCTCCCTTCACCATTACGAGTTATTTTGGTGCTCTTTGGGAAACATTTTAGCAAGAAGTCTTCCTCTATCTAATGATGCAATTTTGCCATTGATATCTGATCTCAGTGGGAGCCCTTTTGTGGTTCTGGGGAAGAATTTTCCATCCTCTTTCTTTTTTTGTCAGCAGATGAAATACCAGACTCTTGCTCTCCAGCTGGAAGTCTCTTTCTTTACTGAAGCACTCAATTGAAATGCTGTTCAAACCCCACTGGAACCCATGGAAAGACTCCAACCGGCTTCCAAGAACTCTGGAGGAAACCCTGATCAGGCACTTCATTCCCTGCAGTGCTCTGGGTTAAAAGCTATTGTATGTAGAGAGAAGAGAATGTTGATTCATGACGCGTTGACTCAGTACTGTGGTGTCTGGGCACACACTGCGGCCATTACATCATGTCCAGAGTCCTTATGCCTTTAACATTAGGCCAACAGACGTTTCCTGGATCTGTGCAGCTACAAGCTACGTGCCCTGGCCAGAACAGGTGAAGAGGAAGAGCCAAAGGCCAGAACTTTGTCATTGTGTAGGCCAGTCTCTGGCTGGGAAATGTTCTCACCAGGAAGGAATGGCAATGACTTGCCAGCTAGAGCTGCACCAACAGGTCCATCCTCGCTGTGAGAGTGCAGCTTTGCCAGCTGGCCTGGCCTGGTGATGTCCCAGGCTTGCTCTTATGGATCACATCAGTTCATCAGTCATTGTAGGAGATATTTTGTATGTGGACAGAACATACCTTGGTGCCATCCAGAGGGTCCTTATGTACAAATGCCTGCACAAACTCCTCAGGTCCAATGTGACTTAGCCTCTCCTATTAGAGGGACAAAATAGAGAGACAGGAAGAAATGAGAAAGCACTCTACAATGTCTGTTGTTTCTCTTTGTAAAACATTCCTATTATCTTTAAGCTTTGAATGGTGTTGTTGAACTTGTAGACAGCCAACTAGAATGAGATATTAACACTGATAACAATCAGAGTTATTTCAGTAGAAAGTAGAAAAACGTATGTCTTGTTACTGAGAAGTCACAGCAAGAGCTCTCCTCAGTGCTCAGACAGAAAGGTGCTGATGCTCGAGGCCTCACCTGGGAGTCAGCAAGACCTCAGTTCTGTGCTTGGAGCTGCCACAGACCTACTGCTGCCCAGCATTTCTCAATGGCTGTGTTTCCCAGCTGTTCAAATGGCAGAAATACTGAGCTCTGGTAACCATAGCAATCCGTTGTCAGCCATGCCGTGCTTTGACCCTGCCTCCCTACCAGCCAAGCTCAGGTGATGCCCTGGGGGGCTGGCTGTGTGCCACTGGAAGGCACGAGAGATGCGTGTGCTTATATTACAGTCATTTCTTACACTGGGGAGCATCCCAGGAATTACCCCAAACAAGAGCGAATAAAGCACCCAGATCCATCTCCACCAAATCCTGAAGAAATGTGGAATTTCAGTCAGACCAGCAGCCACTGTTCAGGAAGGAGGGTGGTTTTATTCCTCTGCATCAGGACTAAAAGATCACTGTGGACTAAAAAAAATACGCTGTCACTCATGATCCTGCCTCTATGGGAGCTGCCTTTGGTTCCCCAGAGGGCCCACCTTGCTAACAAAAGTGGACATTGTTTTGTGGAAGGTTTATTCAGCACTGTCAAGGACAGCCTTGGAGGAGCCAAGCAGCTGTCAGTGCTTCTGAAATATACTGTCAGGGCAGGTGTGTTTGGGTGTTACAGCAGTGTATGCTGACTCCAAGAGAGCTTCACCACCGCCAGTGGGAACTCAGACATTTCCCTGAGATTTGGTATCTATCGTATTGATTAACCTAAAAGGTACCGAGAAAAATATGTGAAGTAAGATGTGGTGTTTTACAGCAGTCACAATTAATTATAATAGCTGCCATTGCGCCTATTCAGCCTTTTTCCAGCCTTCCCCTCTAGAATGAGCACTGTCCACAGGACAGGCAGTAGAGAGCAGTTACAATATCAGAAGATCTGCAGATGGCAGCAATAACGTTTTGTGTTCCTCTGCAAACACCCACAGAGGACCCGAGCCTGGCAGAAAGGTGTGCAGCACAACACTCTGGCAAAGGTCTTGGTACTGCAATTGGTGCATTTACCATCCAGTCTGTTGGAGAGTGGACTGCAGTCCAAGGAAGGAAACAGCAGGACTTCATTTGGGTGTGGGGAGCGTTTCTGGTATTTGCACACCCTTGTATGCCCGTGCTCAAAGCAACAGGGGGAAGAAAGAGAAACACTGAGGGCAGCTCAGATGCTTTACGTATCTGTGGGAATTGATTTAAGTTAGAATTTCTTCCCAATTAACAAACGGGCTAACGATCAGCCATCTCAATAGCACCCTCAGGTTTTATAGCTCAAAGCAAGTACCTTACAGAACACCCTTATTCACCTTCCTGGAACAAAGACTCACATTTAATGACAAAGCAAGCTCAAAAGGTAAAGCCACGTGCCCCAAAACGCACAGGAACACTCTGGTAATTTCTCACTTGCCAGGCATCTCTTAACCTTTCAGACCCTGCCTCATACTGCAGTGCTGATACAGCAGTGCGATGTGCTGCAGCAGTGCAGACGCTTTTTGGTTGTGTCTGGAATACTTAGCAGCTGATGGCTTAAAATAATATCCCCGACTGTGAAAGTTGGAAACCATCCCCACGTACCAGCTCCACATGTGTCAGCTGCTGAGCCAGAGTGTAAGGGTCACTGCAGACGCTCAGGATTTCTCTCTGAATTGATGGAGGTTTACTTTTAAAGGCAACCAGCTTGTCAGAGACGGCAGCATTGATCTTGACAATCCCTTCTTGCCCGTGGCTGAGGGTGGCGAGCTTCTGATTCAGGGTCTGCAAAAGCTGATTCATCTTTTTCCAGTAGGCCTGGAGAGACAGGGAGAGAAAGGAACGTAAACCACCCACAGAATTTGATGAAGGTATGTTTTTATGCTGCATTTTACCTTCTGCAAAGTATTCCTAAGCCAGCAACAGGTTATCATTTTATTTTCAACATGCCTATTTCAGAACAATCAGTTGGCTTAATTACAGTTCTGTGCTCCAGACCACAGAAACAGACTGCAGTCTGGAGAAGAGGCAAGCAGGACTGGTGGGCTGGGCTGGCACTAATACTCGCTTCTTGCTGCCAACACCCGTGCAGCAGGGAGCAGAGGAGATGGAATGCAACAACATGAGTTATTTCAGCTTTCTGGAGCAGAGCAGCATTTGGTACCCATCCTTTATGTCAGCAACACGTTGCCTGAGAACTCTACCCGTTAATAATTGCTGGTCAACTCTTACTTACTGAGAATAAGAAGTGTTTTTAAAGCTTTTCCTTCCATCCCTTTTTGCCGAGAGCAGCTGAAGCATACTGTTACTTTTTACCCAGTTGGAGTAACTTTGAGTATTTAATATCCAAAATGTTAATTGCTAGTGAAAGATGCTCATAAGATATTCCAGGCACAGCCATACGCTCAGCAGGATGATCATTACTAAGTTGTGCAGGTTCCTCTCAGAGATGGAGCAGTTCTTTGCAGGAAAAGAGCAGAGCTGCTGGCCGTGGAGGATGGGTAGATAAAAATGCTTTCAACTCCTCATGACTGACAGATGCAGACATAAAACGAAGAATGAACCGGTGGATGGGCTCTGAAAACAAGGATTAATTGGAAAAGTCCTTGGGCTAAAGCTTCACATGGAGCACAGGTGTACTGTACTGAGGTGTTCCTCAACAGTGAGGCGTTGTGGGCTTTCCCAGCCAAAGAAGCACCAGGCATAGGTATGACAGCTCAATTTCAGAGAGCACTCACTTGGGAAAACAGCTTCCAGGCTGGCCCACTATCAGCTCCGATCCCAGCACAAGGATACTCTGGCTGCTCACAAGTGGGATAATTCCTCGCTCTCCATCCGAGCAGATTTCAGTACCATCATGTTGCCAGTAACATCCGTTTGTAACACGCCAGTGTGAAACCAGAGCCAGCACGGAGCCCTCCTCTGTTACATCTGTAGCGTACAGCAGACGTACACCTTGGCACTCTCTATGCAGTTCTTATCATCGCATCAGGGACCTGGCTGGAGTTTGACATCTCGTGAAGGCCAACGCACACCTGTGTCACAGCCCAGTGCACACTTGGGAATGGTTTAGAAACAGCCTGTGTCTTCTCCAGACAGTTGTAGGTGGTAGGCAGTCTTCAGTTTTAGCTGCTGGGGTCAGTATTCTTGCATACATAGCACTCCACCTGTATGCAGGAAGTAGTGAAGAATAACACGCTTCCATCAACCTGATTCCCATTACAAGTCTGAGGCTGGAAACCCTCGGAAAATTACAAGCACTTCAACATTTGATGCAATGTTTTGCCATATCTGTACAGCTCTTCCAACAGATGTTTTCACATCACTGAGGTACCTTTCAGCTCACCCAACGAAGACATTCTTTTGAGCCAGGCTGGAACACAGGCCAGAGAAGCAGTATATAGTCGTAAATGAAGCAATGACCCACCAGAAGGTAGGAGGGACTTGTCCTGGAGAACAACCATAGAGGCCTCAAAATCATGGAGCATGAGTGAAAAATCAAGTGAGGGAGATGCATAAACAGATCACTGAAATAATTTTTTAGAAAATCTATTCTTTCAGTTCCTGATATAT
>PPHD01029314.1:0-10636 GCA_002909625.1 Bambusicola thoracicus
GTGGTGCAAGCTGGGATGTGTGGGCTTCTGACCTCCCAGAGCTGGGGCTGCTCGTAAGTTCTGTACCTGAATGGAACACTAGGCACTCCTGTGGACATCCTTCCAGCAGTAATAGACTGAGGCTGCTGCATAGTGCCTTGGTTAGACAGTTCTGGAAGAGGAGCAGGAGAAATGTAGGGCTGAATATGCTGGGATTTTCTGTAGTACAGACATGGTTCTGTGGACAGGTTACTGACAAGTTAAAAACAAACCAACGTGCTGAAAGTCCCATTGCATCTTTGTGATGCAACTCCATTACAACATTACACACCATCACAACATTAGGATTTCCAAAGTGTAAACAGGATATGCTCACATATGTGAGCTGTACTGCTCAGTGTACTCTGTCCACCTTGGGTCTTTAAACAGTAGTTAATCACTTTGTGTCTGAATCTGTTGGGTTTCTCTGCAGGTAAATCTGCTCTTCACTGGGCTGCTGCTGTCAACAATGTGGAAGCAACACTAGTGCTACTGAAAAATGGAGCCAACAGAGACATGCAGGATAACAAGGTATGGTTTGGGTGTGCTCAGCATGGCTATTCTTTCAAACTCAAAGCATCTTGTTGCTGTTGGAAGTAAACTAAACTCAGATTTTCTAACCTGAGTGCTCAGTGCAGGTCTTCCAAAACCAGTCCGTGACTCTAATTCTTCTCAAATACTGAAAGTCCTGCAGGACTTTTGGTTTGGGAGAGCAGTTCTCTTTCTTGTTTGGCTGTGTTCTGGGCATCAGTGCTGTTCTGCTGTCATTGCAGGAAGAAGGAATGCAGTACAGAATTGGTGTGTGAGGGCGCCAGAGTGGACTGCTGCTGGTATAAAGCAGCCAGGTTCTGGTTAGCTGAGAGTCAGATCTGGTAGCACATCCTGTCACGTTACCAGAGACCACAGTGCAGGGAGGACATGGGGCAGAAACCCTGCTGTGTGAGAAGCACTCCACACTCTGCAGGCCTTCTGTAACCTCACTGCTGTTAGTATTTGCTGCCTCTTAATCCTTGACTTTTTCCTCTGTCTGGGGATTCTGCTTTGTATATGTTGGTCAGTGGATTTTAGGGCTACTGTCAAGCTCCAGTTCCCTACTGGACAGTTCTAGTCCTTTGTGCTTTTTCTTTATGGAGATCAATGGAAGAAGTGCACCGGATGCTTTCACAGCTCCTTGAAGGGACTCATGGCAGAACGGTGCTTTTCCTAATGAAATGGTTTAGTGTGCATTTATCCCTTCCTGATGGTTTAACCCAGAGTGAGTTGTTTTTGGAGGCGATTAACGAGACAGTACATTAGAGCATGCTTCCTGTTTCTGCCACACCTATAGGAGAGCACTAGGTATAAGTTAATCCCCCCCATAATGATGCCACTGAAATCCATATCTGCACTTTCAGGAGGAGACACCACTCTTCCTTGCCGCTCGGGAAGGCAGTTTTGAAGCGGCCAAAATCTTGCTGGACCATTTTGCCAACCGAGACATCACGGACCACATGGATCGTCTGCCCCGAGATGTGGCCCAGGACAGGATGCACCACGACATCGTGCAGCTCCTCAATGAGTATAACGTAGCGCACAGCCCCACCGGGCACCCCGGGGCCATGCTGAACTCTGCCCTCTCCCCAGTCATTTGTGGCCCAAATAGATCCTTTCTCAATCTGAAGCATGCTTCCTTAAGCAAGAAGTCACGAAAACCGAATGCCAAAGGCATCATGCCCACAAATCTCACCAAAGATGCGAAGAGGAGAAGGAAGAAGTCCCTCAGTGAGAGCAAAGGGCAGTTTTCCGAGAGCTCGGTAACCCTGTCGCCAGTTGACTCCCTGGAATCGCCCCATGCTTTTGCATCCGAACCGACGTCGTCTCCCGTGATGCCATCCCCAGGGGTGTTACACTCGTCACCCAGCTCGCTGCTCACCGCTCCGTCGGTGCAGGCTGCGCACAGCATGTCCTTCTCCAACCTCCACGAGATGCAGCCCTTAGGGCGTGGGTCCAGCACCGTGCTCCCATCAGTCAGCCAGCTGCTCTCGCAGCACAGAACCACCCCTCCGAGCAGCGGGCTTGGCAGGCTCCGGCCAGCCAACGTTTCCACCGAGTGGATGAACCGCATGGAGATGAACGAATCCCAGTACAACGAGATGTTCGGCATGGTGCCGCCGGTGATGCATTCGCACCCCAGTGTTTCTCAGCAGAGCGGTTTGGTTCAAGCAGACACGAAGCACCTGGGAGTGTCCAGGGAGTCTCTGCCCCCTATCATGACTTTCCAGCTGGTTCCCAAGGGTGGCATAAACCAGCAAGCACTGCCACAGCAGGCCCAGTCCAACTGCGCTCAGAACATGGCCGGCCCTCTTAGCTCCATGTACCAGATATCGGATTTAGCTCAGCTGCCCAGTGCCTCGTTCTCCATGGCTGCCATCCCTCAGCAGGACGGGCAGGTGCCTCAGACAATCCTCCCAGCCTACCACCAGTTCCAGAGCTCGATGGGGAAGTACCCCACGCCTCCGTCACAGCACAGCTGTTACTCCTCGGCCACGGAACGGACTCCTAGCCACAACCGGCACTTACAAGGGGAGCACCCATACCTGACTCCGTCGCCCGAATCTCCAGACCAGTGGTCGAGCTCCTCCCCGCACTCTGCTTCTGACTGGTCTGACGTGGCAACCAGTCCTGGTAACAACCAGCGTGGGCCGGCGGCCGCTCATGTGCCGGAGCAGCAGAGGAACAACATGCAGGTGTACGCCTGAAGGCTGGCCAAAGTGGAGCCCGACTGGAGTGGACGTCAGAACTCATGAAGGTCTTCCAGGATGGAAATGAAGAACCGTTTTAGTATCCAAGAGTCTTAATGAGCCCAGGATTTCCTTTCATCGGAGGGACTGTGGTTGCCGTAGGCTTTTATGCTTTCCTAAGCAGAGGACTGTAGAAGCTGGTGATGGAGAAGACCAGCTGGATCACTTCTAACCAACTGCCACCCGCCTTGGGTGTGATCGTTGTCTGCACTGGATGCTCCAGTCTGCTTTTAAATGTGTTCCACCGTGTATCTGGGGAGACAGCTCTTCAGCTTAATGCATCTCATGGTTGTTTCTCCCAAAATTTAGCCAAAACCAGCTTTGTATCCTTATTTCGTTACTAGTTTTGTTACCTACATAACCTCTCTCTGAAGCACCTTCTACTAGTTCTCCTTGAGTTCAAGCTGCCTTGTTTTGACACAGCTCAGAGCTGCACCCGCATTCCCAGAGCCCTCCATCCTGCGGCTCTCCCTGCTCAGCAAGCAAGCCAGACTCCCCAGGCCGCCTGCAGCCACCACCACCTCTCACACAGCTTCACCTCACTCTGTGAGAACCTTTTTCTTATACAAACCCACTAATACCCCTTACCATCCTCACTGCCTTGCCCCCGAGGTATTCCAAGGTTATATATACGTATAGTCTTCTCGTAAGCCTTTTTATTTTTTTAATCTCCCTCCTGAAAGCGCTGCTCTGACCCATCTCCCCCCCGGAGTTGCCTGCAGGCGCATCGCTCCCGAGTTGTATGTCTTCCTCGAGACACACCTGACCGTGGTGACGCCTGACCCCCAGCTGTGCCAGGTGTGTCTGTGACAGCCTTCACGTGCTCCTGGACTGGGAGAGATGCCTGCGAGTGATATGGGCCTGCTGGGAAGCTCTTGGGATTAGCAGGAGCACCTTGAGACCTAATGACATCAGCTCCCAACGTTCTTGCACTGCGCTCCCTCCCTTCCATCCGAGGGTTGCTGTGTGCTGTCCCACTGACACTGTGTGCTGCCTCGCTGGGGTGGTATTGAGCGATGTTAACGACATCGTTATACGTCTGCAGTGTGTCCCTGTGTGACAGGAATGGCGTCTGGCCCTTCTGCACTGCTTTTACTGCTCCAGTCCTGTGGCAGCGCTGCCTTGTCCTGCCCTAGCAACGGGAAGCTGCTGCACTGAGTCCCAAGCAGCCTTCTGGCAGCTGCAGCAGGAGCTGGGCCAGCAGCAGAGTGAGATGCTCACAATCAGCTCTGTAATGCAGTTTGGTTCTTGGGTTTGGGGCTGTCCTCTGTCCTCAGCTTCAGCCTGTGTCACAGTTTCCTCCCTGGGACAGCAATGGCATTGGTACCGCAGCTCCCCCGTGGTTTTGAAGTTAGGGAAGCAGCTGACCTCAGCGGGACACCGCTGCTTCTCCCTTGTCTGCAAGCCAGCGCTTCCCTGAAGGGCTGTAAGGCAGGCTGAAGTAGCAGCATACATTCCTGGGGGTGGCCTGCTTCTACCTCCTCAGGGGAACCCTGCAGACACGTGTTCCAAAGAGACCCGGAGCCGACGGCTATCGCCACAGGTGGCCGCTCCTGTCTGAGCATCCTACCGTGTACAGTATTTCTCCCACCTTTCTCTCCATTCTAATCCAGCGTAAAGCTTTTTCTTCTTTCCGTTCCGCTCGATGGTACATGAAGGCAGGGCCTCAGGAGGAGCGCGTTCCCGGGGCCACATTTGGGCTGAAGTTTTTCTTGTGCAGTTGCTTTTCCCGTCGCATTGGCACAGTGTGCACTGTGAAGTTCTGCTGCAGCTGACTCAGATGTCCGGCAGGGCCCAGCGCTCCCGGCCTCTGTTGGAGGTACACGTTTCACTGTGCTTAATGAAGTGTTGCTACATCCGTGCTAAAGAACAAAGGGCCTGCTGGCCCCAAATAACCAAGTGCCTTTTTATATATGTGGCTGCCATTTACAAGATGAGTGCTTTCTGTGGAATGAAGCCAGTTTCGTGCCTGGTGTGTTAATATGATGGCCCTCTGCCTTTTTATTTTTTAACTACTTGTAAAGATAATATCTCCTTAAGGCGGTATTTTAACTCGTAAGTTGTAGAGCAACCATTCACACAGCAGCATTTTCCTATATTAATAATGGAAAATATTTGCTTATTTTTACATTTTTTTTTTTATAAAAGTCTTTTATGAAAATAGTTGCTGCAAATTGTATAAGCAATTTTTATCCCCAGAATAAAGAGTACGTGCCCGGCGTCTGCCTGCTGTGCTGCCTTCTTTTGCCCTCCTGGCTGTGGTGGCACAACCTCTGGATCCCAAAGATGGGGTTAGCAAGGCGTGCCCGGCCTGGGGCAGCTCTCAGAGCCCTGATCGGGGTGGGCTCGTCAGGACCAGGCTGGGAGAGAGCTTTTGAAGGCTGAGTGCCTTTTGCCATGGCTCAGCGGCACACAAACCTCCCCACGTGGCTCCCTTTAGCAAGAAGGGTCCTGGGGCCCTCCGTGTGCCGAGAAGGGGCTCGGCAGCTGCGTGCGTGCGCTGGGGGTTGGATGGGGAGGAGCGTTTTCAGATCTGGAAAATGTCAGGCTTGAGCAATTAGAGAACAAATTGTGGATGGCTCCGCTCCTGTGTTGTGAGCAGGGAGCTGCCCCTGCGCCTCAAGCTGAGCGTGTGCTCCCCTGGCGGGTTTTCAGCTGCGGGCTCTGCTGGAGCTGCTCGCTGAATTACGATGGCCAGGAGGGTAACAAAGCTGCTGGGAGGCATTTTCACCGCTTGAATATTAAACTCTGTAGCTCCTTTCTCTTCCAGCAGAGCCAGCTCGACCAGTAGGCGCCTCCAGCAGCTCTCACCCCCCTCCCACAGCTTGCCCCACATTTGGGAGCTGAGTCCTGCACAGCTGCAGCAGTTGGGATGCTCAGGTTGAGACATGCTTCGTCCCCTGCGTGCAGAGGGGAGCAGGCTGTGGGAACCTGTCCTGCTGCTTCCTAACAGGCCCTGAGGAACCAGCCAGGCAGGCATTGCGGAGCGAAAGAGGAGTGCTGTGGGAGCCTCAGGCTCCTTTGGGGGTACTTTCATGCTTTTTCATAAGCGGTGCCCTCTTCCCAGGGCCGCCAGAGCCAGGCCTGCCTGCACACGCCAGGCTGAGCCGCCGCAGCGCTTTGGGAGCTGTAGAAAGCCCTGCAGTGGGGAGCATGGCTCCAGCCTGGTGGCACGAAGCTCTGCAGCGAGGGCTGCGACCGGGGGAGCTGATGGTCATGGACCAGTGGAGCCTGCGTCAGTGCAGGGCGTGGGGATGGCCACCTATCTGATGGCCCCCAGCCGCAGGCTGTCCCCGCATCCTGCCGGAAAGGTGCCCGGGCAGATCAAACAAGGGCGGTGCGGGGCTGACGCACTGCGAGCTGGGAGGGGTGCAGGCCTCGCTGGCTGCCATCCCATCCCATCCTGTCCCATCCCTCCCCATCCCATCCATCACGTTGCCCGCAGGCGGCCTCCCCGAGGCTTGTCCCTGCCACCCCATGCTATTCCAGATGGGCGCCCGGCAGGTGCAAGGCTGGGTTTTGTGTATAGGCTGCTCTGTTTGCTCTGGTAATCGATGCCAATTGCAGGGGGTTTATTGACCAACTAGGAGAGGTCCTTCCTGTCTTTTCTGGAGTAATGCTGAATGCAAACAGAGCTGAGATCTAGGCAGATTTCCAGCTGGGCCGGGGGATGCGGGCAGTGAGCAGTAAGATTTTTATGATGGCAGTCACCTGAGCTGTGCAAACAGTGACTCCAGGGAGCACAGGGCTATATAGGGCAGCTCCCTCCTGCCCCGCGGACGCGAGGGGCCGTTATTCTTCCCATCTCCGTGTGCCAGGTGAGGATGGGGCCAGCACCAAGCACAGCCTCGGGGTGCTCGGGGGGGATGAGAGCTGCCCTCATGGCACGGGGCACGCTGCAGCCATGCGGTCTTCAGGCCAGCTTTTGTTGCTGTCTCTTGGAGGGGAAGATGAGCTGAGTCTGCAAATGATCCCCAGCACTGGGGATTAACGCGCATAAAGGGGAGCTGCGCTAAAGTGGCCGATTGCCTCCCCAGCCTGGCATGGACACAAGCTGGGGAAACAGTGATGCACAGTGGCCTTGTGGCCCCAGCAGCCCTGGCTCCATCCATGTCATCACTGCTGGGCAGCGCAAGCCATGGGGTCCCCAGTCCACGCAGGTGGCTGCACCATCCCCAAAGCACTGCTGGCAGCAGTGGGGCTGGGACTGCCCAGGGACACCGAGCCCTGCCCAAGGGACCCGGTGACACCGTGGGATCTTACAGGGGACGCCTTCGGAAGAGAGAAGGATGATGGCAGCCAGGTGTGCCCTTCTGCTGCTGTGCTGCATGGTGCTCCTGCAGGTGGTCGGTGAGTCCCGGGGGAATGCTCCTGGCTCGGGGTGGGGGCATGGGGCTGAACCCCTGTCCCTGCATCCCCCCTGCTGCCAGGAGCCCGATACCTGCTCAGCTGCCCCGAGGGGTGGTCCTACTACAAGCACAACTGCTTCAGGTATTTCCGCCAGCACCGCACCTGGGAAGAAGCAGAGGTAAAGGTGGTCGGGGTGTGCAGCCAGCTGCCCCCAGCTCTGGGTATCCCGGGCTCTCGCAATGCCCCGCATCTCCCTGCAGGAACAGTGCCAGAACAGCTACTCTGGAGCCCACCTGGCCTGGGTGGAGGAGCCCAAGGAAGCAGCCACGCTGAGCCGGGTCGTCATGTACTACCAGCGCACGCAGCCCGTCTGGCTGGGCCTGCACTACCTGCGGCAGGTGAGGGGCAGGGGGTACCCATGGGGTTGGGGGCAGCGGGGCTGTGCTCCTGACCCCGTGTCCTGCTCAGAGCCGGGACTGGCGCTGGACCCACGGGGAGAAATACGATGACCTCCAAACGCTTCCTGGGAATGGTGCCCAAGGAGGAAGCTGTGCCCTGCTGACCCGAAGCAGCAGTGAGTGCCCATAGCCCCCATGCTTCCTTCTCGATGGGACCCCTCTGGGCAGAGGGGACCTGGGAGCTGCTGACCCCGTGGCCCATCTCTCCCATAGGTTTCACGGTGTGGTCCAGTGCCGACTGTGACCGACAGCACCACTTCATCTGCAAGTTCACGCCCTTGCAATGAGCAGAGCCCTGTGTCCACATACTCCTCCCGACCCACCTCCGCGCTCGTCCCTCTATCTCTCAAAAATACATCTATAAACAGAGAAGCATGTGAGCATGGTGTGCGTCCTGTGCAAAGTCCCCTGCTGCTCTGCCCGCTGCCTGTGGATGTGGAGACCTTTGGAGAGAGGAGGGTTTAGGGACAGCCCCCAGGAGCTGCAGGGCTCGGGCAGGCATGGAGGGACAGCGGTGCCTGATGAGGGGTCCCTGCCCTGTGTGGAGACCTGGGAGAGGGGAGTGGTTCCCATGCACCCACAGCAGCATTGGGGTCAAAGGTTCATCCTGGTGTCATCGCAGTGTGCCTCTGTGCATCACGCGTCTGTTTGCTCTGCTGTTTTGGAGATGGCTGTCCCTCTACCCAGCTCGTGTTTGTCCCCTGGAGCAGCCACACATGGACAATGACGTATCTCAGGTGGCACGACTGGCACTGGGCACCCCTTGCCCTCTGCTCCGTGCTGGGGGGTCACACAGCACGGTGACGGTAGGCTCTGCTGCCACCTCCGCCCCACAGCTCAGCACTGAGCCATCACCTGGTGGCACTGAGCCCACCCCAGTGCTCAGCCCCGGCTCTGTGCATCCCAAAACGCTGGGACACCAGCTGCAGCCATCTCACCAGTTTCACCCTCCAAACCCAGCACTTGCTGCACTGTCCCTGTCGCGTTGGCTGCTGCTCACTGACCTTTGAGCACCAGTGCCCAATGTGCTGATAAGGGCTGGGGGGGCCGCAGTTGATAAAAGCTGCGCACCGAGCCAGTCCCTCTGTCTGTCCCTCTGTCTGTCCATCTGGGACGAACGAAGATGCTGCGTTTGGTCAGCCGTGCTGCGCAATGCTGGGGGGCGAGGCGGGGGCCGACGCGGGTACACCCTGCAGCCATGCAGCAGGCCTGGTGAGCCCAGACATAGGGAGGGACAAAGTCCGGGGACTTCGGGGGGCTGGTGGTCAGCTGGAGGCATGCTGGGGAATGGAGGGACTCTGTGGGGGCAGGGAGCGGGGTGCAAGCCTCAGCGGTGCCCAGCACAGGACCGCCGCCGCTCCCTCTGCCTCGCAGCCTCTCCAGCACTGCAGCGGTGGCCGGCACGGGCACGTGGCCCAAGGACGTGGGCATCCTGGCACTGGAGGTGTACTTCCCTGCACAGTACGTGGAGCAGTCTGAGCTGGAGCGCTACGATGGTGTGGAGGCCGGCAAGTACACGAGGGGCCTGGGCCAGCAGCAGATGGGCTTCTGCGCTGCCCACGAGGACATCAACTCGCTGTGCCTGACGGTGGTGCAGAGGCTGGTGGAGCGTGGGCGGCTCTCCTGGGATGCCATCGGCCGCCTGGAGGTGGGCACCGAGACCGTCATCGACAAGTCCAAGGCCGTCAAGACCGTCCTCATGGAGCTCTTCCGCGAGTCGGGCAACACTGACGTGGAGGGCATCGATACCACCAACGCCTGCTATGGCGGCACAGCCTCGCTCTTCAACGCGGCCTCCTGGGTCGAGTCCAGTGCTTGGGACGGTGGGCGTGGGGCTGGGGGGTGCCTGGGTGTGGGGTGGGGGAAGAATGCTCCCCTACTGCCATCCCACCGCCTTCCTTTCTCACCCATGTAGGCCAAAGGATGAGGGTGGGGGTGGGAATGTGGGTGGTGGGCTGTACTGGGACCACGGGATGGATGGGGATGTCCCACCCACTGTCGTCCCTGCTGTCCTCTGGCAGGACGCTATGCCGTGGTGGTGTGTGGGGACATCGCCGTCTACGCCACGGGGAACGCGCGGCCCACAGGAGGTGCCGGTGCCATTGCTATGCTGGTGGGACCCAACGCCCCTCTGGTGCTGGAGAGAGGTCAGTGCTCCACGGGGATCTGGCTGGCCATGCCACCGTGGGCACCATGGAATGCCCTGGGCCAAAGGTGGGGCTGACATGGCGGCCAGGACCCACCCACGAGCAGATCCCCAACACACAGCTCTCCCCTGTGTCCCCAGGCTTGCGGGGAACGCACATGGAGCATGCCTATGACTTCTACAAGCCCGACCTGTCCTCAGAGTACCCAGTGGTGGACGGGCCCCTCTCCATCCAGTGCTACCTGCGGGCCCTGGACCGCTGCTACGCCGTGTACCGCAGGAAGGCAGAGAGCCAGTGGCAGCAGGGTGAGGGGTGACGCTGCGGTGCTCGGGTGGCCCCACATCCCACCCCGTGGCGACTGACCTTCCCACTCTGCCTTTCAGCCGGCATCAAGCGGCCTTTCACCCTCAATGACTTCAAGTTCATCATCTTCCACACGCCCTTCTGCAAGCTGGTGCAGAAGTCGGTGGGGCGGCTGCTGCTGAACGACTTCCTGGCCGCCCCCAGCCCTGACACGGCTGCTGGGCTCTACAAGGGGCTGCAGCCCTTCCGGTGGGTGCTTTCTGCTGTAGTGGGGACTCCTCTGCTCACCCCCCACATGTGCTTACAGCCCGCCTCTCCTTGCAGCGGCTTGAAGCTGGAGGATACCTACACCAGCAAGGAGGTGGAGAAGGCCTTCCAGACGGCCAGCCAGGAGATCTTCAACCAGAAGACCAAGCCCTCCCTACTGCTCTCCTCCCGCAATGGCAACATGTACACGCCGTCCATGTACGGCTGCCTGGCCTCGCTTCTGTCTCAGTGAGTCTGCAGGGCTGGCAGCAGGGGGGCACCATTCTGGCGGGAAGTGCCAAGTGAGGGGGGGGGGGTGCCATTTTGAGGGGCG
>PPHD01029315.1:0-10636 GCA_002909625.1 Bambusicola thoracicus
CTCTGGGCAGCCCGTTCCAGCACATTACCACTCTCATAGTGAAGAACTTCCCTCTGATATCCAACCTAAATCTTCCCTCCTTCAACTTAAAACCATTTCCCCTTGTCCTGCTATTATCTACCCTTTCAAAAACTTGGCTCTCCTCCTGTTTGTAGGCTCTGTTTATGTACTGAAAGGCTGCAATGTTGTCACCCCACAGCCGCCTTTTCTCCAGGGTGAACAAGTCCAGCTCCCTCAGCCTGTCTTCATAGGGGAGGTGCTTCAGCCCTCTGATTGGCCCTCCTTTGGACCCTCTCCAACAGCTTCCTGTCTTTCTTGTATTGGGAGCCTCAGACCTAGATGCAGTACTCCAGATGGGGCCTCAAAACGGCAGAGAGGAACAAGGAACAGTCACCTCCCTGTCCCTGCTGGCCACCCCTCTTCTGATGGAGCCCAGGATACTGTTGGCTTTCCGAGCTGCAAGAGCACACTGCTGGCTCATGTTAAGTTTTTCATCCACCAGGACCCCCAGGTCCTGTGCAGGGCTACTCTCAAGGACTGCTCCTTCCAGTCTGTATGTGTGCCTGGGATTCCTCTGGCTCAAGTGCAAAACCTTGCACTTTGCTATGTTGAAGCTCTTTAGATTCACCTTTGCCCACTTGCCTGTTCTGTTGAGATCCCTCTGAATGGCATGCCTTCCTCCGATTGAGTCAACCGCACTACTCAGCTTGGTGTCTTCAGCAAACTTGCTGAGGGTGCACTCAGTTCCACCACTGATGTGTTAAAGAGCACCTGTTCCAAGAAAGATCCCTGGGGGATACTACTCATTACCAGCCTCCACTTGGAACACCCTTTGTCTGCGGCCTTTTAACCAATTCCTTATCCTCCAGGTGGTCCACCCATCAAATCCACATCTATCCAATTTGGAGATAAGGATGTGGTGGGAGACCATGTCAAAGGCCTTGCTCAAGTCCAGGTAAATTACATCATTCGCCTTCCCTTTGTCTACCAATGCCATCACTCCATCATAGGAGGCCACCAGATTGGTTAGGCATGACCTTCCCCTGTTGAAGCCATGCTGGCTGTCTCGGATCACATGCTCATTACTCATGTGACCAAGAATGTCACCGAGGAGGATCTGTTCCATGATCTTCCCAGGCACAAAGGTGAGACTCACCGGCCTGTTGTTCTCTGGGTCCTCCTTGCTCCCTTTCTAATAAATGGGAGTGACGTAACCCTTTTTCCAGTCATCCAGGACCTCACCTCGCAGCCACAACATTTCAAACATGATGAAGAAATGATAAATATGCTATAGAAACGGTAAACATGGTAACAATAAGTTAATGATCTTTCAGATATTCCCAAGTTGACATATTAGTTTCAGCCTTTTCTCAGTAAAACGATATATTGGAGTTGCACTGTACATGCCTGTTTAAATTCTGTATTTTATAGCTACATGTTAAGCAGAACAGATCTATTTGTTTTATATAAGTAGCTACAAATTTATTTTCATGTTCAGTTTTTAGGACATACAAGGATAACTTTAGTTTTAATATCCCATTGCACTCCTTTTTCACCTACATTTTTTTAACCTATTTGGTTAGTATGTCTCGTAGCTACTTTTTAAGTTTCCATTCAAGCTTAAAATTTAAGGAATTTTCCACATGACTACTGCTAATTCCACTTTCACAACTTTGGCAAAATTTTCAGCATCTGAAGTGCATACAATAGCAGAATGGTTATTCAGTTTAAGATGGCAGAAATGTATTTGCCTCTTGTTCAAAAATTCCTTTTAGATAGCTTTTTCTTTTCCATGCACATAAGGTGATATATATGGTATAACAGAGCCATCAATATACCTTGGATTTTAAGTAACACATTTTCTGGATCTAAAATATTTTTTCCTTTTTCATATTTAACGTGTTAAATTATAAATGTTGTACCTTTAGGCTGTTTGTCATTCTTCTCCTGCAGTGATGTGCCATCCTGCAAGAACAGTCTAGGTGAGGGGCTGTTTTCTCATGTGCTGAAGTTCTGCTCAGGCCATCCCATTCAAGAATAGAATCTGACCTAAGGTTTCCTCTGATGTGGGAAAATTGCCTCTCATGGGAGAGAGGGGTACTGAGTACTGGGGAAGATTAGAGACCTGCCTGCAGACGTGAGGCAATATATGCATAGTCAGGAAATGTGTGATAGCAGATGGAAGTGTGGAAGAGAGGAGTCTGCAGTGCTTCCTTGACCTGCTCCTGTGGCAACAGCAGCAGGTAAAACTGCTGCAACCACATTTTCTGCTGGCAATCAGCTATGGCCCATGGGGACCTCTGCTCCATGCAGTGGCTGGCAGCAGGATGGAAAATACAGTGATGTGCCAGCTGAGATTGACTCTGGCAGGCACAAAGGCTGCCTGTGCAGCCCAGGTGCACCAGTCTTCCTCTGAAAACCAGAGCATGTAGCACTTTAAAGAATGGTACCGTATGCCTGCAATACATCACATGTTCCTCTCAAGCATTCCTGGGAACCATGAGTGACAAGAATGACCACTGAGCTTATGTGATGCCCTTGAGTGTAGCAAACACCACAAAGTCCCTTTCCCCGCATCCACTTCAATCTTCTAACAGTTTCACCCCTTCACCCCCTCTGAGCCCATGACTACCCCAGGCGCAGTAACCGCCATAGCCTGTCCCTTTTGCATGTGAGACTGCCAGGTCTCTTGCCATATTCTGGAACCCACCTCAGACAAAATCCTTGGTGGCACAGAGAAATGGCATCAATAGACCAAGATGGAATGACATAAAGAATTCATTTGTAAGAAAAATCTGGCTGCCAGGAGAATGCACTTCTGTCATGCAGTGCTGAAGAAAAGGTTGCAGGCAGAGAAGGTGCAGGTGAAGGACTGCACACTGGCAAGCGTAATATGCACAAGGTCTGTCAAGGGTGAAAGACAAATCTAATCATTGTAAAAAATGTTACTAGGATGGCTGCAAGGAATAAGCAGATGTGTGCTGTGTTTTGAGTTCTGTGGTGGAACTGGCCCTTGCTTGAACCAAATGCAGATAGATGGCTTCATCCACTTTTCTGTCTTCAGGTCTTGGGAGGCTGGGGGGGCTGGGCTTCCACGTGTTGGAAGTCCCATTTTATCCACTGTCATTTTGCTACTAGGCTGCTGATGGTGCACGAGCTTTTCACCACGTTGTTGTCCAGCCTTTGCCTTGGAGCTTACTGCTTCATGGTTATATACATCCAAAGCTGTGGTCTGCTGGATCCATAAAAGTAAAATCAATTAAGTAGGATTTAATTAACAACAATCCAAATACAGGCATAGTAAGATGATGCAATTGGTAATAATATATAAGCATTTCTGTACCCAATGATTCAGTAAAAAATACTACTGCAATCACTAGAAGCAGATGTCAGTGTGCCTTATGTCAACCACACAAAGCTTCTGCCCTGATCCGTTATGCTACCAAACCATTATGAAAGTTTGCTGTGTGAAATGCAGTTAGGAACCAAATGTTGTTTATGTATCAAAAGTCCTTTGTTATTGACATAGAGTCTATGCTTGGAATAAGACCAAAGATTAGAACTATCCTGATTTATCACTCTTCTAAGCACTCCTACCACAGTGATCTCTACTTTCCTAAATGTTATACCTGTATCCAACCGCACAGTTTATTTGCACAAATATGTATTTCTCTGTGGTGTGTGATTCCTGCCAAATGATGATGTGGCACAGGGCAATAGTGTGTAAGCAACATCTGCTATAAATGGGAATCAGACCTCATGCAAACTGGCATCTGTGAGCAAGCAAATGATGCCATTTCAGCCTTCGGAGAGCACTGTACTCAAACAAATAGAATGGTTGATGTAGTGTCCATGAATCTTCCCTGATAGCCCCTGAGGCTTACAGCTATAGACAGAACAAGTCCCTGCAGTGAATGTTTGACCAATTCCTTGAAGGTAACACCAAAATGAAACAGGAATCACAGAGAGCCCCTGCCTAGTTGGAGAGATACTCTGAGCAAAAGCATGGTCAGTCCTGATAGCGCGGACTTGAGTGATACTCTCTGTTGTGACATGGCCTATTGGATTTCTCCACGGACCAGTTGTGCATTGGCCAGTAAGAGTCAGGACTAGCAAGAGTCCATGAAGTTAACACAACTCTTTTCTCCATCAGGGCACCCAGAATTTGATGTCTGGCATGCGGTGGCTGATGCCACATCTTTGCCCATGGCTCCACAGCTGACTCCTCACATTGAGATCACAATGGAATCACTGGCAAGAATAACTAAGTTTGCATTTTGTGTAGAGCTCACATTTGTCGCTTCATCCCCCAGAAATAGATTTATTTTACTCGTAAAAAGAAAAAAAAATCAGATTACATTGGAAATTTTCTGAACAAATACATTATCACACGGCACAAAACTACATAACAATGACATGCAAGATTCTGAAATCTGCATCTGCCATGAGAAAAACAAGTCATTTAACATGGATAAAAGATGTTTTCTTCTCTTCTAGTTAGTGGAACAGTCTCAGAAATCACTGCAGAAAACATCTTCATCAGAATTCAGTTTCAAAAAGCTGGCAAATCTGCTGAGCAGCAAGATTTAGGCATGGAATTGTTTCAGTGACTTAAAGGAAAAACATTCCTGGAACACTATTCATTGCCTAAAAGTCTTTGTCCCTTTCACCCTCCTCTCTCCCACCACCTCCTCTCTCCAGTTTTCTGGGTGTATCATTTATCAGGTAATCAACTATGTTGTCTTTTTTTTCCTGCTGGTCAGTGGGATTTTGACATGATATCAAGAGTGTATTCCTTGATGTATTCTTTGAATCCTTTTCAGAAAAAAAAAAAAAAGCCTGGCTTATGAAAGATAAGATAGAATGTACAAAAGAAATGTAGAGCTTGGGGTAGTGTCAGTTTTTCACTTCCATCCATGATCAGAAACAGAAGGTAACTCCAAATCAGTCAGTCAGTGACTGATCCACCAGTATGTAACAAACATATCTAAACAGTGCTGTCATTCAACATAGACCTTAGCAGCTGCAGCAGAGCAGCTTATATAATCACCAGCCACAAAAGCAAACACCATTTCTGTATAAATTTGAAGTAGCATCTAGGAAATACATCTTACTTGGTGCATCATGAAAATTCAAATTATTTCTAACCCACTGTTGATTGATTTTGTGATTGTTATTAATTGCTGTGTGGTAATTTTCTAGTCTTTTATGCAAGAAATAAAGGCTTAAGGCAGTTTTTTTGCAGTACTGTGTGAAGATCTGACAGTCATGGTTAGTGTGCACCATCTGTAGAATTCACTGTTGGGTTTCTCTTCACTTTAGGCAATAATTTTCTTGATGTCTAGTGGAAACTTCCTTAGTGCAACAACTAAATGTCAGGAAGAAGAATCTGACGATTCATCTGGCTTTAAAAAAAAACACCTAAAGGATGTCATTTGTACCTCTGAACCACAAAAGATCAAGTAGACAGAGGACAGATTACAAGTGAAGTACTCATTTCTTCTCTCGTGGTCTGCTTTCCCTCATCTTAAACTGATTAGGACAAGTTGTAACAAATGGCTTGCTTGTTTGTTTTGATGAGTTTTTAAAATGTAGACGGTTTATAAACTGAAGTAACTCGAGGCTGAGTTATATTTTTAGTTTGCAATTTACTACATATTTTGGCTTAGGTATTTGTTTTTCAAAATCACATAGAAGTTTTCTGTTTCGTGAATTTTCTTCCTTTTCAAAAAATGCCTCTGAGTTTGTTGTTGTTCTTTTTTTTTTTTTTTTTTCCCCAAGAGGAAACATTTTCCTTTATTTAGTAAACTCAGAAATTGACGTAAAAACGTGTCAAGCAATTGACACATTGGGCAGCAAACTGTGGAAAACTTGATGCACAGTCAGCTGCTGCAATTGCTAAGAGCTCTTTTGAGACACTCTGAAGGTAAACTTGCTGTGTGCTTTTGTTTTTATAAGCTTCTTGTGGATGATTTGTTCTCCTCTAAAAATATACGGAACTGAATACTGCAGACGCTGAAATTCCCAGTTTGGTAAAAATTGAGAATGCTGCCCTGGTTCTATTTTGGAAACAGGAATCTGTGGCAACTCTTTGTTCTGTGCTTTCCTGTTGATCAATTGTTTCTAACTCTAAAGCTAGAAAATAAATGAATATATCAATATATAACAGATATATATTAAATCCCTGCATAGCTGCTACGGAAAGGAATAAATCTCAAATAAGATTTTGAGTAGTACACTTTGCCTTTTTTGAAATAAAGTTCTCAGTGCAAAGCAAGAAAGCCAATATAATTCTGATCAAAATTATTGAGAATCTGTGCTGCCTCCCAGCTTGTGTATTTTTTGTTTGTGCAAGAAGAAGAGAGAGACATCGCCCTCTCAGATATGAATAGTGCTCAGGACTGGGACTACGTACATAAATGGGTCTTCTTGTACATAACTGCAGCATTTGTGTTGAAGGTTAGATGAATCCATAAATCTCCAGAAGTGAAAGTCAAGAGCAGTTAAGGAAATTTAGAAAGGTAAGTAAATGCTTTTTAGTGTCCAGTGAATGCTGGGAACTTTGATTTCATATGAAGAGAAAAAAAACTGATTTTGCTTTTAATGGAAAGTTGTGCATTTATGAGACTCAGAAGATGTTTTATAAGAATGATTATTCACCATATTTTCATGTCTCTTCTTTTTTTTACTTTAATTTGCATACGCGGTAAATAGAGATACTACTACAACTTAGGACAGCGGAACCTAGAAACACCCAACTCTGAATACTCATAGTGCCGTAATGGCATAAAACGGAATATTTAAAAAGGCAGATTGTTTTTTTTCCACTGACAAGCAGAATATCTGTAGTTGAAGCTAAGATGCCTTGTGAAAGCTCTAGCATAATATAAATGTAGTATTCACAATAGTAATGCAAAAGAAGCTTATAGATGAAACACTTAGATATGTGTGTACAGTCAGAATGTGATTTTTCAGCATTTGAAATTAATTCAGAGAACCAGCCTTGAACTGTGTAAATTTTTCAGTTATGTCATGTTCCTGAACTTTTCTTCTTTTGCTGACTGTTGGATTTCATTCCTCATGCCTTGTCTCTTGCTGGAGTTGAAATAAAAAATATTGCTCTAGTGAAATCATTTATCCTGCTTATTTCCCAAGTGTGCTTTTTGAAATGATTAGGAAAATTGGATGTACACACTTTAAAATAGCTGTTCCATTGTTGCCTTTTGAAAACAGAGTGTATGAACTTTCCAAGATATACCAGCAAATCTTGAAAAGGAATCATTTGTTATTTCATTAACTTGGGGTAAATACACATATACTTTAAAGAAAAAAACATCCTGGAAAGCATTTCAAACTATTCTCATACCATAGATCAAAAGTAACCATCTTGGATGCCCTTTTAAATAAACCGAATGGAGTTATTTGCTATCTATTAGATTGTGTTAGATTGTGTTGCACCACTTGCAAGCTTCCTCTGCACAGTATCCATCAATGATTTTTGAATAATGGAGCTTTAATCAATAATGCTTTCTACTTATGAAGTAACTAAACCAATTAAATGAGCCCCTTCTGTCTTAGAATGAAGGTAGATATGTTTTGATTGCTTGCTGCCACAGCAGTTGTCAGAGCTGGAGATGACTGGAGCACTCTGCAACAGTTCAGTTGCACGATGTATGAACCATGGGTCCACTGAAAATGTATAAACGTGTCTTACAAGAGCAGTTTTGTGGGGATGGTGCTTATTATTACTGCAGATTTATCACATAGTTCAGCTGTACCTCCATTAAAATCTATGAAGGCATACTTCGAAAACATTTCTTTTTCTTGGTGCTAAAACATCACACAGATATCCGCCCCCCCAAAAAAATGTTGCAAAAGCATCAGATTGATTAAGCAGTCAATAGACAAATGAAAAAGTTGCGTCAACCACAGCATTAAAGTCTTTGCACCTTCAGATTAGTTGCCTGATATTTTTACAGGATACTTTTGTTCTTTAAATGGTAATTTTCTGTCTGTATTATGTATTCACATCTTTTTGACCTCCTCAAAAGAGTTAAAAGCTACTCTGAGATTTTGCTCACTACTTGAACAATCTTTCAAGTTGCTCTCACAACTTTGGCAATTCATTCTCAGCCCTCACAGACAGTACAACACAGAAGCAGATTACATTACTGTGCCATACCCTACTTCTCACCATGGTTTTATGAAGGAATCTGCACTGACTAGAGTGGCCAGATTGATTTGTCAGCCAGAATCTGGAGAAAGATAATAATTCCCATTGGGTAAAGAATCTCTTGAAGAGAGCTGAAGATTATCAACTTCCATACTCTTTGAATGTGACCACTGTTGACCTCTCTGTGACATTAGCATAGGAGTTTTCTAGTGTTTTCTAAGAGTTTTCTACCATAAAGAGTCATATGAGAAGACAAGAATACATTCTCAATAAAAAAATAAAACAAAAAATTATTGAAAGGCAGAAAGACAAGTTTACTCCTAGTTGATTTATCAGTTAAATAAATATATTCTTCAGCTACAATACCTTCACTTGCTGTAAAGTGAGAATCAAAATGCTTTACCAAGTGTGTTCTGGGTTAGCTAACATTTGACTGATGGCAGATATTTCCGTATCTTTGTGTTTTCATCTACTGATTGCTTCTCCTTGGTCTACATGTTCATCTTTATATCATCCTGTGAGGTTTCATGTTTATATTCTTACTCTATTAGTGTTATTGCATCAGACTCTCAGCTTTAGCAATAAGCGGTATACTCAAAGGTTGCTGCTGTACCAGCAGGAAGGTGTACCTGATGTTCTATACAATATGTTGAGTTAGTAAGTACTAGACTATATATGTCACATCAAAATTAATACTTCCTTTTCCTGTGGAAACTACAATAGATACAAAGAGCACAATAGAAGTATTTGATAGAGAAAATTCACACCTACAAAACACTTTTTTTTTTTTTTTTTAGCATAGTCACCACAATTAGTCATGCATTTTCAACCAGTGATGAACGAAAGCCTGTATGCCATGCTTGGAAAAATCTGCACCAGTGGAGGTGACACACTGTCACTGTTGCCACTGCTAAAATGCACTACCCAGTGCTTCACTGTGCTCACATCCACTGTATGTCTCCATAAACGTTCACCAAGTATTGATGAATGACATTGGCTGCCATTTTTTTCCACATGGAGGAATTAGATTCCACACCTTTGTTTCATATCCACTTCCGTGTCAGACAACACTTGGTCAGACTGCCCTTCTGCTGCCATCTGTCACGCAGCAATAAAATGTAATGGAATACTGATGAGAAGGCTAAAACTCTACTGCCATACCACTAACATCCACCTCTGATATTGTGGGCCAATATAATAAATTAGGATGTGTTACTTTTGGAGCTGCCTTTATTTATAAAAAAGCCTCTCGTTTCAAAATTGAAATAATTTCAGACTCTTGCTATGCATTCAGTCAATCTGTCTGACCATGAACCCATTCTGCACACTGAGTTGTCTCGGTGCACTTCCTCATTCTTGGATGGTGCACCTCAAAATTACATGATAGCATAGATACAAGCCTGGATCTGGAAAGAAGAAATAAACCAGTTGCTGTTCCTCTTTTCTGCCTCTCTCCCTGTTGTTCAAAACTAATTTACATTAAGTTCTTAAAGCTTATTTCCTTTCATACTTTGGAAATTTTTCACTCTCAGTGTTCTGTTGTTGTTTTGTTCAGGTTTTTTTTTGTTTTTTTTTTTTTTTTTTTTTTTTGTTTTTTTTTGTTTTTTTTTGAACAGGAGGGAGGGAAGGGAAGGGTTCATTTGTATTGGTTGTTTATTTTGTTGCTGTTACAACAGATGCAGAAAAGCACTTTATCCAATTCTGTGCTCATGGAGGTAGTACCCTAGGCAGGAGCACCAAATCTCGCATTTCATCACTTTGCAGGACCTGTATGTATTCATCAGTTAGGGTTAGGACAGTCAGACTGCAAGGAATGATGCTAGACCTTTTCTGCTTCTTTGCAACCAAAGCTCTCCATTAAGTTCTGAAGTCATCTGTGAGTACAGGTGAACCCTTCTTTCCACGGGACAGAGCCATAGCAATTTCCTGTCTGCCATTGTATCCTATCAGCTATATTCTAGCATGGCCCTAGAACAGAGAAATGGGAGGACCTCAGCACTAGCCTGCTGCAGAATTCAGAATCATCCAGTATGCTAACATCAGTCCTCATGTTCCTGCAGTGATTCTGTGGCATGCAGTGATGACTAGAAGCAGTCAGAGCTCCTGTGGTAGAGACTGCTGAGTGGTTAGGGACTGCTGGAAGAGCTGGTGCTTGACCAGTGCCTACTACAGTTGCCAATATGTGTAGCAATACATCATGTGTGCCAGTGTGTGTGCTCTTTCTGCAGTGCAGTATGGACACAGCTGGAGTAAGGCAGAGACAAGCTCTGCACTATGTCTATCCCCTTGGTTCTGAGATCTACAGTCCCAGAAAATGTGCACTTAGATTGGGCACCTGACACTGCTGACCACTGCCTGAGCTGCAGCAGTGGCCCAGGCTTCACCAGTGCCAGTAATGAATGTGAAAATGAATTAATGTAGGAGTCACATCTCAACACAATTCCCTGAGTGAAACAGCAAGTC
>PPHD01029316.1:0-10635 GCA_002909625.1 Bambusicola thoracicus
TGGATATTCCTGGGAGGGCAGCAGTAACAATGAGGAATGATCCATAGATGTTTTTCTGACTGAGAGTTGCGGTATTGTTTCGGTTCTTCTGGGTTGAGCATGGGGAGGAGATGTGTGTGCAGTGATTTTTACTTTCTTGCTTGGGTATCTCCACACGGATCTACTTCTAGCCGTGGGTGGGTCTCTTCGGTATTTATGCTTACCAGATATAATTTATTTCTTGAAACACCTCACCTAACTTTATTATTTGACTAAGACAAGGAACCTTATCTTTCATACAACTCCTCATTCGTAGTTCATTTCAGGATCATTTACATATAAATGCATGGTGTGTATAGGGAGCAGGGGAATTTTTTTTTTCTTTTTTTCCAGAAACTAAGATGTACCTGCAAGAAGATACATAGAAATTTGGGCACTTCTCTCTCTGTGTCACATATGAAAGCAGTGTTACTGTGTGACGCGAATGGGAACGGGTGTTTGTACAATTATTATGGTATACTTATAATGGGCAAGGAGGTGCTGTGTGGGCATCTTCCATCAATTCTACTCAAATTAATGAAATTCCTGACAGAGGACCTCTTGATATTTGAATGTAGAGTAAGAGCTGAAAGGCCTATGTTCATTAATTTTTAACAGCCCAAATGCCTTCCAGGCTTTTGGTTTTTAAGGCGAATCATAAAGCAGTAATTCACATGGGAAAAATTTGTCAGGTTTAAGCAGCAGCAGTCTTGTGGGACCTTGCAGAAGAACACAATTTGTTATGTTTTATGACCTTATATAATTAGTTTTTAGTAGGTGTGGTTTTCACCCTCACACTGCGTAAACCTGGGACAGCTTCATCATCAGGCACCTGCTTACAGATAGGAAAATGCTTTATATCACGCTAAATATGGTCCAACAGCAGTGAAATGAGGTGATTGCATTTTGTAGCTTGGTAAAGCTATCATTTCTTCAGAAAAAGTTTTATTTTTTTTGATTAAGCTGTTTAATCTGGCAGCTTTGTGAGACATCTGTCCTATTAAGTGAGGCTTTGATGGCACAGCCCATGTTGCTTTCTAGTCCTCTGATGGCTGTCCAGAAGTGATGCTGGGACTATGAATCCCAAATTCCCTGGGGGCAGCAGTGAGAGGAAAGGGAACCAGATGCAAGGATAATGATTCCTGGACATGAGCACTGATGATGAACTGCCAGGTTGTGTCATTTTCTACTGAATGCTTTATATTTGGTGATACCCATAAGCTATTAATCAAGTGGTAACATATGTTGCATAATCTGACATTCAGTTGTACTGAAATGATATTCTTTCCAAATTTCTTAAATGGTTGCTTAGCATGTCAAGTATTTGCTTGATTTTTTTTTTTTCTTTCTTTCTTTTCTTTTGTTTGTAGCTCATGACGAAGCCTCTTACCTCTCAACTTCTCTGTGTAAAATTTTGGTTACTGCTAGGGTTTTACTCACGCTTTCAACAAATCTAGATTTAAACAGTCAGGCAGAAGGCATTGTCTTGAATTCTGTTCACTCCTGGATTGTAAAGAGAGGATGAGAAAATTTTAATTATTGGAGTAGGTATGTAGTAGCAGTATAATTCAATAACCTCTCAAAAGTTTGCTTCAATTAATTTTGAATCTTTTAAATGAAGCTTGTATAATAAGACAATGAAGCAAAAATGACAGCCAGTGAAACCACCAAGTCTAATAATAATGAAGTAATTGACAACTTCTCGAAAGCCACCAGAGACAGCTCCCATGCAAAGCTTGAGGCTCACATTCTTGTTTCATTCTTTGGACTGTAGTCGTGCAGAACTGTAAAATCTGCTTTAATTGCCTGCATGTTCAGCCTTAGCAAGCATGTATTCCTCTGTCATCATTTGCCTCATGAATCCTTTTTTAAAGGTTGAGTTCTCAAGAGGTTTGAAAAAGAAAAGATGATTCCTTGGAGAGTGCTGGATCATAGGAGTATTGGTAGAGATGAGTCATTTACTTTGAGAAGCATAGGATTTTTTGTAGCAAAATATGAGTTAACTTTCTTACCTGCAGACCTTTGACTAGAAGTTTCATTCTTTAGAATGAAATATGGTTATTATGCAGGAACATCACTGTTGTAGTTAAATGATTGCTAAATATGTGCACTGCTTGATTTATTTTTTTTTCTTTTCTTCCCCATGAGATTCATCTATTTGGTATAGAGAAATTAACCTGCCTTGTGATCTTGACAACTCATGGTCAGTAAGTGATGCCAGCTGGATTAAAAAACAAACAAACAACAAAATGTTATTTAAAGAAAAGGTGATTAGAGCAGGTTCCTCCTCCTGCTGAAATGTTGTAAATGGATGTGGAGATCTTCTGCTGGTGTAAATGTGAAAAGCTTAAATTTGTATCTCGCCATTGCAGCCGGTCCTCAGTTCAACATAGATTTAGGCTGATTGTTTACAACAGAAACCCAATGTAAAAGTAAAGTAACCTCCAAGAGGAGGAGGATATTTCTTTCACTTTCCTGATGTGGCAAATCATAGAATTCTTAGAGTTGGAAGAGACCTTTAAAGGTCATCTAGTCCAACTCCCCTGCAATGAACAGAGATATGCATAGCTCGATCAGGTTGCCCAGGGCCTGATCCAGCCTGGCCTTGAATGTCTCCAGTGATGGGGCATCCATCATATCTCTGGGCAACCTGATCCAGTTTGCCTCAGCACCCTCACTGTATAAGACTGTTTCCTTATGTGTAACCTAAATCTCCCCTCTTTTAGCTTGAAACCATTTCCCCTTGTTCTGTTGCTACAGACCCTGCTGAAGAGTTTGTCCCCTTCTTTCCTGTAGCTCCCTGTTAGATGCTTAAAGGCCGCTATCAGGTTGCCTCAGAGCCTTCTCTTCTCCAGGGTGAACAGCCCCAGCTCTCAGCCTGTAAATGATTAATAGATAAATTTTACCTCTGTCTCTTGAGTTCAGTTTGCTTGCTTCATAGCCAAACCCTCTGAGATGACTTTTGCAGAGCTGTCTGCTTATTACTTTACTCTTCATCCTCATGTCTTAAAGCAGTGAGCTTTAAAACCATCTGTCCACCCCATCAGCCCAAAAAATTACGTCGGAAGTGCACTCCCTGATTTTTCTCTGCACCTCCATTTTTAACTCAAGACTTCAGATCTTGTTGCATAGTAACAAAGTAAATTGCGTTTCCATTGTCTTCAGGTTTGAGTGGCGTGTCAGTTTTGCTGTATTTGCTCGTCTGGCTCTCAGTTTCACAATGAAAAAACCTTTTCATTGACAGTCTAAGCCTCATGCATCATGATTTGCTGGATTTGATGTAAGCTTGTCAAGTTATTTTTGCTGCGTGTTGTAGGAGTAGACTGTGCTTTCTGGGAGCATTGAATATCGATACAGTTTACTTACTGCTTTTAAGTAGAAACCTACTATTTTCAACTGTGTCAGCCAATATTACTACTAATCTTTAAGTTGTGTCTCTTAAATTGTGTAGTTTGATATATTTTTTTATCTATCTTGCACATTTGAGGACTCTGTTGTAACTCTTGAAATGCTGAAGTTTTGTTTTGACTGGTGATAAAATGTGCTCTGTGCTGCTGTGAAGGGAAGGGGTCTCCTGTCACCCTGGGGCTGGAGGTGGCTTTACCACCTCCCTGCAGGGAAGGGCCATCGTGCTCCTGACAGGACTGGCTCTGCACTGACTTGGCTTTGCCACGTGCACCTGTGGCTTTCAAAGTTAACACATTTATTTTAAAACAGTGGAGTTTTCTAGTGGAGAAGAGAGGTAAGAGATGATGTGACCCAAAATACCATTAGGTTGGGTCTGAGGTGGAACCTGCTGAAGGCTGGCTGCTGTCATTGGTCTTACCAGTCAGGTGTTTCTGTGCAACCTCGTGGCTGTTTTTGGTTTGCTTGATTTAACCAGGGAAGGATGGGGAGGAGGAAGGTAGAGGAACATTTGTTAATTAAAGTGGATCCCTTCTGAATCTGGATGTAGTTTAAATGAGTTCCCAAGAGCTCTCAGAAGAAAAGGTTCTATTTACAGCAAGTTTTTCTTGTGTTTGGATCATACTGCTGTTTCTACCTTGTTTTCCCTTGCTGTAGATTAGGAAAGGGTAACATCCAGGATATGTGTGATTCAATATTGTTTGATGCTGTAAATCCTTCCCTGGGAGAATGTTGCTCTGATCATTTGGTGGCTGCAGGGCTTTGCATTGCCTTTAGAAGTCCTGTGGTTTTTGGCTTCTCATCAGATGAATCCATTATGACTTGATCTAACAGTGCTAATAGTTTTCTTATCTGTCTTATGGGGGTTACGGTGGTCATGGTGGTGGTATTTGCTTTGATGTGATCTCATCAGTATTTTTAGAATTTAGAGTTATAATTTAGTAATTTGAATACCACAATTTTTTTTTCCTTTCCAGTACCAGATGTATATACTCCATTTTAAAACCATATAAATATGTCAGAATACAGTGCAGCATAAAGAGTGAATGCTTTTCTTCTGGCAAGTGGAATTTGTTCTAGTTTATATTCTTCAGTATACAGTGTCTTAATGATATGAAGCACTTTATTTTTACAGGACTGTTTTCAGATACAGGCTGCTGAAGCATTTTCATAGAACTGTAGCAAAGCTTGGGTTGGAAGAGACCTTAGAGACCATCTACTTCCAACCCGCTGCCATAGGAAGGGCTGCCGCCCACCAGGTCAGGCTGCCCAGGGCCCCATCCAACCTCACCTTGAACAGCTCCAGGGATGGGGCATCCACAGCTTCTCTGGGCTCTGAATAAAAAATTTCCTGACTGTTCTTTGGTAGTCCCATATTCCTTAAGACCGTGAATTTGACCATGGCATGGTTGCTACAGCAACTTCTGTTCTTGTACAAACAAAACCTTAGGTTTAAAAGAAACATATATTGCTTTACAAGTAAACATTTAAAATTTCAGTTTCAATGTTACTCCTGCAAAGAATTTGTGCATATTACCACACATAATTTGTGTAGTTCTGTTGAATACAGCAACGAGGCCAATAAATATGGATTGCACTCTTACTTTGATAAAAGGTTTTCAGAATATTGACTGTGTCTCAAGAAAAAGTACTGATGTAGAGAAACTGGGATAAAATGCTCTCCAAGGTATGTGTTTATCCCTCTTTCTTCCTTCGGTTTCTTGTGTTGTGGGTTTTTTTTTTTTGTGTGTTTATATCCAATTAATGGGACATAAACAGCCCTTTCTCATATACCTCACTGTTGCTTGCAAGTGAGGTTGTTGCTTGCCAAGCCTTTGCCAAGAATTGCCTCACTTCTTGATGGCATACATTCATGGGAATTTATGGCTGCTAGAAACTTCGTATGTTATATTTTGCTTAGTAATGGTTTTGAGTCTAGATTCTTCCTACATCTCTATATACTGCAAAAAAATCTTAAAAACTGCTTTTATCTTCATCCTGGGGCTTGCTTTAACAAAGACCCTTATTTGTGGCTTAGCCCCAGCAGGCAGCACAGCCACTCACTCTCCCAGGTTGGTAATGGGGGAGAAATCAGAAAGGTAAGTGTGAGATGTCATGGGTTGAGATAAAGATAGTTTTCTAGGTAAACCAAAAAGCACACGCACAAGCAGAGCAAAGCAAGGAATTCATTCCTACTTCCTATCAGCAGGCAGGTGTTCAGCCACTTCCAGGAAAGCAGTGCTCATCACATGTAATGGTTTCCTGAGAAGACAAATGCCATCTCTTTGAACATCCTCCCTTCCTCCTTCTTTACCCCAGCTTTTATTGCTGAGTATGATGCCTTAAGGTATAGGATGTCCTTTCAGTCAGTCTGGATCAACTGTCCCATTCTGTCCCCACCCCAGCTCCTCCCTGGCAGTGCAGCATGAAATTCTGAACAGACTTTGGTTCTGTGTAAGCACTGCTCAGCAACAACTAAAACATCAGTGTGTTATCAACATTGTTTTTATAAAAACAAAACAAAACACAGAATTATGCTAGCCTCTGCAAATGAAATCTATCTCAACCAAGCCCATGCTTTGTGTTTTGGTGACTCATATGCCAGCTTCATGTTCCTTGCAGAATTCCTTGAGGACTTTGAAGGTGTGACATTTTATAGTAACTTGCAGAGCATCATGGAGGTTGGCTGTCTAGAGCTATCACATAAACCTTCCCCACCCAGATGCCTGCAATGACACATGCAGTTCTGAGTGGCCCCTCCAGTGAATAAGCACGGTTTTTCCATGAACCCAACTGAGACTTAAGCACCCTAAATATGTCCTAATCCCTGGGGATGGGGTGCCTGGTCTGCCAGGTGTCTGGAGGTCAGACTGGTTCTAAGTGAAAGGGCAGACTTAAGTATGTTTATTTGATTCTTTTCAGGAAAAGTGGTTTTGAAGTTGTATGTTTATATCTAAATGTATGTCTGTATGTGTATATTTATGTATGTGTGTATATATACCCCTCCCTCCCACACACACAAATATATACACACACACACATACATAGGTTTATGCTAAAGTGCAAGTTTTTCTTAACATAAGATTCTTTCTTAGCTGCTTTAACATCTTACTGGCATGCAGTAGTCACTAATGAACCTGTACCTGGGCAGGCATGCTCCAGAGAGTCCCAAAAGCTGCATCCTTCCTTCTGTATCCGTCTTCCAAGTAATATGTTTTTTTGGATGGCACTTGCTAGAGCCAGTTAGAATGGCTACTCTGAGTTATTTTCCCCTCCCTACCTAATGTGTAAGGAATGTCCCGATTTTTTCTGTCGTCATCTACTAGGTGCTGGCCAGTTACCTCATGGTGTGGGAGATTAAGTCATTTCCCTCCACTCTCTTAAGCTCTGTTGACTACAGTTGCTGTATCTCAACTGGTATATCTCCCATGCTGAACCATAGATGCTTAGGAGGCACATTATGCATTTTATGTTTGTCATAATATATTGCATTTTAACAATGTAGAATGTAAAAGAGTGTAGTAAATTGAAAGATTGAATTTCATAAACTCAGCTTAATATGCCTATAAAAATAAATATGCTACTTCAGATAGGGTGATCAAGTATTTAGAATAAATAAGCTGTCTTCCTCCTATCTGCAGAGTTGGCTTTAAAAAAAAGAGGAGGAGGGCTCTTAGATGACACAGCTAAGAGTACTTTCTGAAATTGATAGATTTTGTGTTGAGGGGGAAAAGTGTGGAACTCTCAGCCTGCTTTTCTTAAATAAGTTACTCAGATTTCTTTTCATTTGGGCAGTGTTTCTACTTTGGAGAGATGAAATATATGCTCTGTACCTGTTTAGGGTGTGCAAATGGGTACCAGGGATGTAGACAAACCTGTTTCATGCTGCCTTTGTTGTAGTACTGGTTGTGTCCAGCTGCTTGTGGACATTGGATTAGAACCTTTTTACGCATTAAAGAAAGCTAAAAGCAAAGCACTGAAACCTGGCGTTTCAGACAGTAGCTCTATTATGCTGCACTGGAGTTACAGTTCAGCTTTGTCTGATTCTTGTTTGTGTAGTTATCTGTTTTTTATGCCTGTTATCTAAAAAAACACCCAACCCTGCCATTCCTGTTGAGGTTAGCAACAACTTCTTTATCTTTGCCATTGTTCTTATCAGTAACTTACTAAGCTTTCTATGAGAATGAGGTCTACGTGAGGTCTCTGTATCTGTCTTCCTATTAAATTAGAAACCTGTTGACTGTTTTCATTGAAGTTTGACAGTTCTCAAAAGTAATGAAGTTCCTGCACGTTGTGTAGAAACATTGACTGGGTGGGGAGAGGTTACTCATCTAACAACTCAGGACATATCTGACACAGGAGAAGCCACGTCTTTCAACTCTGGTCTTTATGCAGGACTTGCAGTTTTCTTAAACATAAGTACGTACTGCTTGGGTTCTGCTGCTGAAAGAACTGACCAAACAGATGTAAATTTACACAGAGGAACTGTTTGAAGCCCTCAGCTTGCAAAAAGGCAAAGTCTTTTACCATGTCACCTCTCATTGTTTACCTCCTCTAAAAATTGATACGTATCTTCTGAAGGAAGCTGCTGCTTACAGGGAGGAGCAGGAAGCGAAGAAGGCCCTCTAGCCACTTTTATATAATCTCTCTCAAACATGTTTTCTTTTAGGGGTGTTGCAAAGTGTTAGGGTTTTTTAATGTGTCTTGGAATTTGATTAGTATTGCAGTTGCACCAAAAAAAAAAAGAAAATACACCCTGTGCTGTGGAGTTCTGAACTTAAACCTACCTTTTGCTAAGTGGAAAAATCATACCAAGATATACAGGGACTGCACACAGTGCATGGCTGCCAGAAAGCTAACTGGGTAAGTGCATTGTGCTCATGGCAGCGGGCAGCTTAGTGCAAGCTGAAAAACCTGCCTGCAGAGCTGGGACAAGGCTGTTTACTTCAAGAAATTCCCTGAAGCGCTGCTGGCAAATTGGGAAAAGCTGCGCCTCAGCTGCTTTAGTTTACACTTAAATGTCTTAGCATAAATTTACCTTTATCAGCCATCTACTCTGAGCTGGATGTGAACAGAGGTAGCTGAGGAGCTGACACGTTTAATTTTTGTGGACTCTGAAGGAGGAGATGGGATGTACTCAAGGATGAAGGTGCAACAAACCGGAGCCTTAGGCTTTACCTTCAGAAAAGAGAGAGGAGATGAGGGAAGGGAGAAAGGCAAAAACAGAAGCATCCTTTAATTTTGTATCATCTTTGGCTTGTCCTTGTAGCTTCTGTCTACTCCTATAGTCTTCAATCAGACACTGAGTTAATATTATCTTGAAGGCTCTTCAGAACAGCAGAGGTGCTTTCTGGTCCCAAGTGCAGCTGTGGAGAAAAAGCTGTTAAGACAATACATGAAAGTTGTAGTTCCACCTCCTGAAACCATGTTATGGTGGAACTTCAAGGAGGAACAGCAGCTTCAAACCACGTCTTCCTTGATTGCCTCTTCCTGTCATACCTGCAAACACAGCTGTCCAGCAACACAAAGACAACAAAATGTCAAAATGCTACATTATCTTAGTGTGGATGTTTTGGTGATGAAAACAAAGCTTTCATATTTGGTCTGCTGACGCTTAAGAATCTTTTGCTGAGGTGAGGCTCTTACCATGCTGATGTACCTGTAAGTTGGAAGTTTGTCCAGAGTGGAAACAACTTGTTTGAAACATAACAACCAAAATATGATAGCAGTAGAGATGCAAGTGGGTCTTTGAACTTGATTCAGTGTGGTGTTCACTGAGCCACAGTGCAGATTCATGCCCCTGGGGGTGAGGTGAAGGCCTTCAAGCAGCTCCAACAGAAAGCTGCTGCATTTAGCTCATGAATATAGTTCTCTTTGAGCTGCCTGCCTGTGCTGTGTGCCACAATCACCATCTCTTTGTAACAGCCAGTAGAGTAGCATGTAGGTTTGTGGCTTGGGTATGCTGGCTTGCTATTCAGCTGGAGATGGGCCTGCAGCAGCAGAAAGATTTTGGATACCCAGAGGGTATCCAAACCTGTTTGGGCAGGTGAGTCGGCTTCTTGAGACCAACTTTTCAAGGGCTTGCTTGAGCTGAGCCTGAGCCTTTGCTTTGGCATAGTTGCTTCTTGATTGGATGGGAGGATAAAAACCTGTCACACAGGTTCTTATTGACCAAAACCTGCAGTTTATCTGATTCAATACCTGGGTTATCTCTTCTGCTGAGGCAAAACAGGCAGTTGCCTAAGGCACCCAATGCATTCAGTGTGATTGCAGGTTGTGATTGGTAAACCTCTGTGGGTTTGACTGATAATGGCATAAAGTGTGTTGCTTTTTTCAATATAATATTTGTTGCAGATGCTTATGTGCTTTTCTGATTTTATTGGGTGTTGCCAGCGTGTGTTAAGAGCATCTTTGATCTGCTAATAAATGATATACTGAGAGGGAGCCAGTTTTTTTTTGTTTTTTTAAAAAATGCACAGATCACTCTAAAAGTAGTGTCTCCTATTTATTTCCATGGAAACTGCAACAGATGCAAAGAGCACAATAACACTATTTGATAGAGTAAATTCTCAGCTATAAAAGGCTATATTTCAACATAGGCACCACCTCTAGCTATGCGTTTTTTGCCAGTGATAACCAAGAGCGTGTATGCCTCTCTCATCGAAACAAACACCAGGGGAGATGACTCATAGTCACTGTTGCCACTGATGAGATCCACCACCTCACTGTGCTCAGATCCACTGTTCAGTCTTCAGAAACACTCAACAAGCATTGATGAATGTCAACAGGTACAAATTTTTATGCATAAAGGAACTCTATGGCATGACTTTCTGAGCAGTCCTCATACTTTTAATATTACTTTCTGTTGCATAGAAGTTTATCTGGTAGATACAGTTGGGTATTGAAAATGTTTCCTGTAATTCTTCATTAGAGTTAATTACTATAACTGGAGGCAATAGGTGAGAAGTGTCAGAGGAGTGTATTTGGAAAAGCAGTATTGTGCAGAATAACCATGACTCTTTCCAAGGGAGCAGAAGAGGGAGGAGCTCTCTCTCTAGAGGGAATGAAGGGAGCAGCTAACTCAGTTTGTGTTTCAGAGGTGTGGAAATGAACCTAGAAAAAAGCACCTCTTTTTTGCACCTCTAAGTTGCTTTCTCAGGTTTTCTCTAAGTTGGCATGCTGTTCAAGGAACGTTTGGATGTTGTGTTGAGG
>PPHD01029317.1:0-10635 GCA_002909625.1 Bambusicola thoracicus
CAGGGATGGGGCATCCACAGCCTCCTTGGGCAACCTGTTCAGTGCGTCACCACCCTCTGGGGGAAAAACTTCCTCCTCATATCCAACCTAAACCTCCCCTGTCTCAGTTTAAACCATTTCCCCTTGTCCTATCACTATCCACACTTGTAAACAGCCATTCCCCCTCCTGTTTATATGCTCCCTTCAAGTACTGGAAGGCCACAGTGAGGTTTCCCCGAAGCCTTCTCTTCTCCTGGGCAAACTACCCTCACTGTATCCCTGTTGCACCTTCCCCTCCCGCAGCCCCTGCTCCGGGCACTGCCACTGCCCCACGCAGAACAGAGTGGTGCTGGGGCTCCTGCTCTGCAGCCCGAAGATCAAAATGAAGCCTGTGTGGGTCCGGTGAGCCGCCCTCCCGCTGCCTCTCCTGCACGGGGATGGTTTCCCGCTCAGCAGTGGCACATGGCAATGGGAGCACTTCCTCCTTTCCCAACCCACAGGGGCTCACCAGCCCCACAGAGCCCCATGGGCCGTGAGCAGGGGCTGGGTGCTCTGCTGGTGCTCCTGCAGAGAGAAGCCCAGGAAGGAGCGGTGCTTGGGGGTACAGCGCTGGGGTTGCCTCAGTGGGTTCCCTTCCATGATGTGCACCGAGCCGCAGAAAGCATCTTGCTGCAGAAACAAACAGCCTGTGGGGAGCTGAAGGAGCCCTCCTGCACGCAGCCCAGCTGGGCTGGAAGCCGCTTTCACTCCTCTCCTTGGTGATATCTCCTTGTTTATTATTTTGCTCACTGTTTGATCCCTCCATGTAAGCAAGCTCAAAATGTCCTTCTCAGGCAGGGGCCCGGCCTCGCTTGGCTTGGTGCTCCATTTGGAAACGCATTACATTATTCACTTGTGACCATATTAAAAACAGTCCCAGTATATGTCTGAGCTCCTCAGGGCTGTCATAAACTTGCGATGATTAAAAGCAGTAACGGGTTGGTAACACTTAATCTTGGTAGGCGAGACTCTTCAGAGCTTTTCCGCGGTGTTCCCGGTGTTGCACACGCTGAAACCCTCGGGGTGTTGGGGATGAGAGGGTCCCCCTTTCCCAGAGCCCGGCTGGGGGTGGGAGCGCGGAGGAGCTGAGCCCCACGGGAGGATGATGCGCGGGGGCCGCGCCCCGGGACAGGGACGATGCCCGGGGCGGGGGGAGATGGAGCCGAGCCCCGTTAGCGGGCGTAGGGCGGCGGGGCCGAGAGCCCGGGGCGGGGGTCGGCGCGGGGCCGAGCAGCACGGCAGGGCCCGGCGTCCCGCCCGGGTGGGCCGGGGCTGCGGTGAGTCAGCCGGGAGAGGCGGGCGAGGAGGAGGAGCAGCGGCCGCCGCAGAGCCGCTCACCTGCCCCCACCGAGCAGCGGCAGCGCCCGCCCGGCCCCGCCATGGCCCGCCGGGCCGCCGCCGTGCTGCTGCTGCTCGCCCTCGGCTGCCTCCTGGGCATCCTCCTGCTCTGCCTCGGCTCCGGGGACACGCGCGGCCCGCCGAGTTTCAAGGTGAGCGGGGGGGGACCGCGCTGCGGGGTGGGGGTCCCGGGAGCGCCCCGAGAACCGGACGGCCCCTGCGAGGGGGGGGGCGGCTCCGCGATGCGGGGCTCACTGCGGTCCCCACTGCGGTCCCCGAGCCGCTGCCGCTGCCGCGGGGTCGGGGCCGGCGAGGCGGGCGCCTCCCGCTGCACTGCGGGGCGAGGAGAGCTCCGATCTGTGAGAACGAGCTGCTCTTTTTGTTTTTTTCACTGTGCATTCAGGCACTGAAGGAAGTTCCCAACCAACTCCTCGCTGGGGAAGCGCTCCAATTCAATCCACTCTTTTGCCGCCCACAGCTTTTGTTTTAGAAAATCCCGTGTCCTCCAGGGACAGACAGGTAGTGCAGGCGGAGCGGGCTCCTGCCCTGCAGAGTGGTTCACCCCAAACCTCTTTCTCACCCCAAGCTTTCTGAGCCAGCCTGGATGCCGGCTGTGTGTCTTCTCTCTGGGTTTGACCGATGCAATAAAGATTAGGTTGAGAAAATGAGCGGGCTTCGCTGGCGTAATAGTCCCCACTTGTCAGTAGATTGTAATAATTAACTCTTTCCCTGTGACACATCGCTCTGCCGTGTGCTGTGGCACTTAGGACTGGGCTTATAGCTGTTTTCCCGATGGATTTCGTCCCTCTGGACAGTGGGGAAACAGATGGACCCCTGCTGAGTCCCACCTGTGTTTGCAGCGCTTTGGTCACTGTTCAAAGCCTGTTCTCCTGCAGTGGAAGCCAGAAGCCAGTTGTGCTCAGGGGATCCCTTTCCTCCCCCTGCAGGATGGGGCTGCACGCAGGTTCCCGAGGCTGAGCCCAGGAACCCAGGCTTTGCCCCATCTCTGGATGGAGCAAGCATAGACATGATCCAGCACGGTGACCACAGTGGGGTCGTTGTCACCACGACACTGCCCTACAGCCACCCTGGAAGACAGCAGCTGTGTCCCCAGCCCTGCTTGGGGTAGGAGGAGGCTGACGCAGTGAAGCAGGGAGTGCCATCTCCACAGCCACTCAGCAGCTCCCCAGCCTGTGTCATGCTGCTGTGGGACAAAAGTGCCCTTGGTGGGGGGGGAGGAGAGGGTGGGCTCCCGCTGCCCTCAGGATCAGCCCTGGGATCAGGCTCTGGGTGGTGGCAGGGTTGTGCCATGGCCTTCTCGGTCATGGCTGTGAGTGGGGGCTGCAGCCCATCCCGCCCCGCTGCACATCACCGTACTTGGCGGCTTGGTTCCTCATTAGCAGCAACTGCTGGACGGTGGCTCGACTCATTGGCGTGCTAAGGTTAACCCACAGCTCCACTTCTCCTTCCAGCTCCTTTGCTTGGAATATAGCCCTAAAAATACCTCCAGATTATTTATTCTGCTGCCAGAGGGACTGATCTTGGGAGCGTGCTCTTCTCCTTCCCTTCTGGATACGCAGCTGAACTTACAGCATTGCAGCCTCACAGCTCTGAGCCGTTTTCTTTCCTTCTGTGGGATCAGCAGATTCTGCGGGCACACAGCTCAGCTGTCGCAGTGCCACCAGATGCTGGTGGTGTGGGACTGTCCCACGCACTGGGGCCGGGGCCGTGGGCACGTGAGCAAAGCTGCGCCATCCGGGGTGTTTATGGCCAGGGCAGAGCACAGGGGTTGGCACCATGGCAGGACTTGTCCCCGGGTGCCATCCAGGAGCTGTCGGAGCACGTACCCTGGTTCTAGAGGGCTCTGCCCTGTCTGAGAGGAGAGGGTCTGCCCTCGGAGGCTCTTAGAGCAAAGGGCACAGGGACACGCCTGCTGGGGGCAGTGGGTTCTGCAAACTGCTCCGTGCTGTGACCCAGCTCTGATGCATCCCCCACACGGCAGCTCCAGGATGCAGATGGGCCGGGGCTGCACAGAAATGGGAGTTCAGTGCGTGTCCCCAGGTAGCACTTCTCCCCAGCTTCTGCTCAAGGTGGGCACATAGGAAGCCAGCAGATGGAATGCGGTTAAGAGGGGGGTGTAGGTGGGATGCACCCTCTGTCTCCTTCACCCCTGCAGAGCTCAGGTCTTGCCCTTGACATGGGGTCAGGGCTGCTGGCTGTGGGTTGCCCTGCATGGCAGCGGGGCCACAGGATCCTACAGAGCGTGCCTGGCTCTCTGTGGGCCCCAGCAGGCAGTGCAGCTGTCCCGGGCACACACAAGCCCACCATGGGACACACAAGCATGCTTATGCACACATGTACATGCAAGCACCTAAACGCACATGCACACATTCACACAGGCACCCGCATGCACAGACACAAGACTCCATGCTTGCATGCATTCTCACCCCTACATCTATATCTACGGTAAACGTGCCCGCACGTGCATCTACATGTACACATGCCCATGCACATATGCCCCCACCCGCATGCACTCCCCTGGAAGCTGGCAGCCAGCTCAGCCCCACGCTATGCTTTGTCCCTGGGCATTTTTCCCCTCCTACAGGTGCACAGGGCTTCTGCTGCCCGCCTGGCCCAGTCACCTGGGGCAACACTGGGGATGGCGTGGAGGACATCGGGGCACCTTCCTGCTGGCCACAGGGCTGGCGGGCACACACGTGGCACTGAGCAGCTGGGTGGTGCTGGGACCCTCCTGGAGACCCCCACTTGCAGGGCCACCAGCAGCCCACGGGCAGGGCTGGGACAGACGCAGCCTGTCTGGGGACCACGTGGGTGGTGGAGGGCTTCACAGCATGCAGGTAAAGCCCTTCTCCAGGCCACGTTTAGGATGGAGGTGGTCTCACCCAGGGAGATGCTCAGCTGGGGCAGAGTGCTGTCCGCCTCCTGCCAGCAGCAGCACAGCCCCGGCCGGTGCAGGACCCCCAGCGGTCCCGTGCCCTCAGAGGGGTCTGGGGGCTGTGGGTGGGGTGGGCCGGGGTGGCTCCTCCCGGAGCCGTGTAACCGTGCTTGGCGGGAGGAGAGGGGTTATTTATAGCCGGAGAATGGCCGAGCCTTACAAGGGCAGGCAGGGCTGAGGTGGCGGGCTGCCCTTCTTTGGAGCGCCGGGTCCCGGGGCAGCTCCCAGGTGTCTCCCCGCCCGTCGGGGCAGCTCTCGGCGGGGGGAGCCCTTCTCCGCGTCCCCCGCGCCCCGAGCAGCGCCCGTTCCGCTGCCCGCAGTGCCCCGGGCCGGGAGGGAGCGCGGTGTGCGCGGCGGGGCCGTGTCGGGCACAGCGCCGCTCGCCTGCGGGAAGGGCCCGGCTGACCCCCACCTCTCCGCCTGCAGTACGGCATCGTGCTGGACGCCGGGTCCTCCCACACGGCCGTGTTCATCTACAAGTGGCCCGCGGACAAGGAGAACGACACCGGGGTGGTCAGCGAGCACAGCATGTGCGACGTGGAGGGTAAGGGCTGTCCCGGGTGCGGCGGTGGCAGTCCCTCGCTGGCTCTGCCGCCTCCCCGTGCTCCCAGCAGGAGCAAAGAGGTGCCAGGAGGGGTCCCGCTCTGCTCCCTAAACCTCCCCCGTTCCCAGGGAAGATGCGCTCAGAACGCGCCGGCAGTTTCTCTCTCCAAACCCAGGGTGGTTCACTGCCCAGCCCAGCGGGGAGTGAGCCGTGGGCAGGGAGCTGCAGCTGAACCCCGTTCTGCTGTCGCTGTGTCCATCCACAGCAACCCTCGGCCTTTCTGAGCACCCCGTGGGGAGAAAGCCGCTCCCCGAGCATCCTCCCCTCACCCCCATGGCTGCAGGGCGATGCGGTTTCCCTCTCCGCAGGTCCTGGCATCTCCAGCTACAGCTCCAAACCTCCGGCTGCTGGGAAGAGCTTAGAGCACTGCCTGAGCCAGGCTATGAGAGATGTGCCCAAGGAGAAGCACGCAGGCACTCCGCTCTACCTGGGTGCCACAGCTGGCATGCGCCTGCTCAGGTGAGCATTAACCCTGCTGTGCTGCCGGGGGTCCGGGAATGTCCCTGCAGGGATGCGACCCTTCCCCACCTGCCTGCAGCTCTCGCTCTGCCCCTTGCACTGCCGTGTCTCCGTCTCTCCTGCAGAATTGCAGACCCACAGTCCTCAGACGCCGTCCTCAGTGCAGTGATGGCCACACTGAAGTCGTACCCCTTTGATTTCCGGGGAGCAAAGATCCTGTCAGGGGAAGAGGAGGGGGTGTTTGGCTGGGTCACGGCAAACTACCTCCTGGAGAACTTCATCAAGGTGGGCGGGGGCACGCAGTGGGGCCGGCGGGGCAGCCAGGCTGTCCTGCAGCTCACCACATCCCACACCCACCGCTGTCTCCTTGCCTAGCGTGGTTGGCTCGGAGAATGGATCCAATCCAAGAAGAGGACGCTGGGGGCCATGGACTTCGGAGGCGCTTCCACGCAGATCACTTTTGAAACCAGTGATGCCATCGAAGATCCCAAAAATGAGGTGATGCTGAAGCTGTACGGCCAGCCATACAAGGTGTACACCCATAGCTTCCTCTGCTACGGAAGGGACCAGGTCCTCAAGAGGCTGCTCTCAAAGGTCCTCCAGGTATTGGCACGTGCTCGCCTGTCACCACCCCAGCATTCATAGAGTGTGAGGTACCAGACCCAGCTCCTTACAAGCACCCTGCTTTGGACTTGTGACTGCCTCCTGGGTTCAGCAGTGGGGGCTGGGGAGGGATGGTTTGCAGAGACCCAAGGGTTGCAAGGCCTCGCGCTTCCCCTGCAGGCATCTCAGCCCTGTTCACTAGGAGGGGCCAGCTGCACACATTTCCCAGCCGACTTAACGCAACTCAACTCAAAAGCCAACACTGGCTTTTGCCCCTTAAGCCTCTCCCACAGTTCCAGGGCTTCCTCCCCTCTTCCTAAGCCTCTGTCCATCATCTCCAGACACTGGTGGCAACTGCTGGCTTCTTTGCTCCTCTGCGTCCCGCTGCCCAGGCTCATCAGCACCTCCCCACCACGAACCAGAGGCAACACAGCACGGGCTGTGGCACAGGGGAGCTGGGATGATGTGTGTTGCTCCTCCGGCAGGCTGAGAACTACCAAGAAACTGTCGCCAATCCTTGCTGGCCCACGGGCTACCGCAAGAGTCTGTCACTGAGCAGCATCTATGACAGTCCCTGCACGGAGAAGGAGAGGCCCGGCCTTCCCCTCAACACCACCGTCATCGTGTCCGGTACCGGGAATGGGAACCTCTGTGCTACGCACGTCAGCAAGCTCTTTGACTTCACCAACTGCTCCTTCTCCCACTGCTCCTTCGATGGTGTTTTCCAACCTGAGGTTTCAGGAAACTTCATCGTAAGTCCCAGCACAGAGCAGGGTGGTGGGCAGGCCGTGTGGAGGGCCCAGGTGTCACACGGCAGCAAAGCCGGACTGCAGCTCTGCAAGGGTGTTTGCTTGTGCCCACCACACTGGTTACAGCAGCTCTCTATGGTTCAAGAGTTCGCTCCCAGCTTGTCCTACAGCTGCTTCCATTCCTCCATTAGGCCTTCTCTGCCTTCTTCTACACGGTGGACTTCATCCGGACAGTGATGGAGAGACCCGTGCACTTGCCCAGTGACCTGAAGGATGCTGCTGAGACCATCTGTGCCACCAGCTGGAATGAGGTGGGCTCACCAGGCACACAGGGGAGGAGAGGGCTGCTTTGTGTGGGGTTTCCCCCAAGCTCCAAGAGCAGCCCTTAGAGGGGCCTGGGTGTCCTGGCACCCTCAGATCCCATGCATCAGGGAGAGGGTTGGTGATGGTTCCCACATGGGACCAAGAGAGGCTCAGGAGGGTATGAGCAGCACCTTAGCCAGCCAGATGCAACCACCCAGAGCCTCAGGCTACAGAAATGTCCTGGACCCTACTGGCTTCATCTCTTTTCTCTGTCCCTCCTTGGTCCCATTCAGCTGTACCAGAAAGCTCCCAGGCTGGAGAAGAGGCTGCCCGATTACTGTGCTACCAGCATGTTTGTCTATCTGCTCATCACAAAGGGATACAATTTCAACAACCGTTCCTTCCCCAGTATTGCCTTCCAGAAAAAGGTGGGTAACACCATGCCACATAGCCATCCTATGCTATTCATTCAGCACTGGGACAAAAAGTAAGAGAGATGAGCCCACACCAAGGGCTGGAAAATGCAAGGGAAGGTCCTTGGGAACAGCAGCAGGATGGGACTCCCCGTTTTGGGGTGTATATTTTTGGGAACAAATGAACTGAGTTAACTGTAGGGTGGTCACGGAGTCAGGAATTTCAAGGTCCACCAGTTCCTCCTTGGCCCTCCAGACAGCAGAGATCTCAAACAGCCTGGGCAGGATCCCAGCTTTGCCAAGTCCCACCATGTACATGGGGCATGGGATGGGCAGCAAGGTCAGGACTGACCCAGGCAGATAAGATCCTCCTCCCATCAGATGAGACCAGTTAAGCATATGGACACTGACCCACCGGGGCAGTGCTTTGTGCCTGGGCTGGCCAGACCCACAGGTGAGCAAGGACTCAGGGTGCTGTGAGCTGCCCACCATCGGGCTGACAGTGGAAGGTCCTCTGAGGCCCACAGAGCTGGGCTGACCAGAGCTGTGCTGTTTCCACAGGCGGGAGAAACCTCCATCGGTTGGGCCCTTGGCTACATGCTGAACCTCACCAACATGATCCCAGCAGAGGAGCCTGCTTCCCACAGAAGCATGCTGTACAACTACTGGGTCGTCCTCATCCTGCTCTTTGTGATCACCACCCTGACGGCTCTGCTGACTGCTGTCTACCTGCTCCGGCGCAGCAAGTCCAGCACAATCTAACCATGGGACAGGACAGGCCTTCTCTGCAGCACCCAGCACCATCCTTCCTGCTGGAGTCTCCGTGGCCTGAGCACTTGGGATGCGGCAAGTGCTCGGAGACAGCCACCCCACCACCTGATGCTGTCTGCCCCAGACGGAAAGCTGCCCCTCTTTGCCCTCCCCTCGCTTTCAAGCTGCAGAAGGAGAGGGGATAAAGGAGGAGGAGAATGTCTTAAGGGATTCCCAGTGCTATTCAGGGACAGATGCTGGAGGAGGCTTGAGGTCTGGACATTTGTATCTGGGGTATCTGTCTGCCTCTTGACCCAAGCTGGTGTGGGCCAGTGAGCCCAGACAACGGTGTTCTCACGTACATGGGGAGGGTGGGGAATATTACTCTAGTCCTTATAGCCGACTCACTACCTGTCCCCGGAGGACCAGCCCAGCCATTCAGGGGAGCTCTGGGCATCACCCAGAACTTAACTGTCTTTCTGGTGGATGCACAAACCCCACTGAACTTCCTGTGGGCCAAATCCTGGCCTGGACTTCCACTTGTCTCAGCTCAGGGCCGTCGGGTAGGGGCTTAGCAACAAGCATTGCAGGCAGCTTCTTGTGCCCCCCAGCAGTCAGATGCAGTGCCTTCCTCATTCCTGCGGTCCCTACACCAGTCTCAGCTCTGCCACAACAAGTGCTGCCTGGGGCTCCCAGGTGTGCAGCTGCTTCAGCAGAGGCTTGGACTTGCTGCAGGAGCAGAGCTTTGTGCTGCTTGAGGGTTCGAGCCCTGTGCCAACCCAAGGCAGACAGCTGGGAGGATGTGCCTTGATTTCTGAACGAGTGAAAGAAACAAAACACAACAGGGACATGGGGATGTGCAAGAAGGCTTGTGGGCTTTGTTTTCTTTCGTTTAGTTGGTTCTTTTTTTTTATAATCAGAAATAAATCTTTGTAACCACTCCTATGGCTCTGTTGGTATCACAGCAACGGGCTGACAATGCCTGGCTGTGCTGCAGGCACAGGGGCACTGGTAGGCTCCACTGGGACACAGCTGCATGCCCAGCTTTACCTGAAGGACTCACCCCCTTCACGCCTGCCCGGTGCTCACACACAACCATGGCTTTGAACGCTCTCCCAGCCTGCAGAGTCCCCAGGGAGAGGCCAGGCTGCGCTTAAAGTCCAGGATCCCAAACACGGTCATCCCAAAGCTGCACGCAGGCAGCTCCGCTCTGTGCAGTCCCTGTGCTCCGGGGGACGCAGGAAGGGCTCTGATGGCCACGCAGGGCAGAACTGCAGCCCAGAGCACTTCAGTTTGTCAGGGCAGGCTGCTCTGAGCTGCCAGGCTCACAGAACCGCCTGGACCTCAGAGGCCATCCCAGCTCCTCCATCCCACTGGCTCACAGCCCGCTGCCCAGCCACATTCCTCAGGAGAGAGCTTCCCTCTGCCCTCCCTGTCCTCACAGTGCCATTTCTGCTCCACGGGTTTCCTCGCCGACTGACATCCTGCCCTGCTCTCATCGCGCTCCCGCAGCACTGTGCTCCGCTCAATGCGTCCTTTTCTCGTTTCAGCTGTTCTGACGGCTCCTTCCCATCTCCCCATCGGAGCAAACAGGATTCTGGCTCAGACGATGCTCTAACGTTTCCTCGCGCCTTTCCCTTTCGCAGCACAGCAGCCCCCTCCCGCGGCTCTGCTCGGGGACTGCGCCCGGGTCTCGGGCGGAAAGAAGCGCTTCTGCTCGCCCTCTGAAGCCCAACAGTTGCCTCCCCGCTGTAAGAAGGCAGCCCGCTCAGCGCCCGGGTTGGGTTCTCCCATCTGAGAAATACAGCTGCAACCGATTCAGAGCTGCACATCCGCTCAGAGCTGCCAGTTGAACCTACGGGCTTCATTCGGGGGTTGCAATTAAGAGAGAAAGAAAGATAAAATGCCAGATCTTCCCAGGTGCCCCTCTGGACATTCGAGCACTCCCTTCCCTGTGGGTGCAGCACCCAGAGGCACAGCCCGAGGCCAGCGGGGTGTCTGCCCAGCTCTGGGCACGCACACCCTGCTCCCTCCATTGGGGCAGACAGCAAGGCAGTTCAGGGCAGCAGCATTTGGGCGAGCCAACAAGCCGCGCTGCCAGGAGCGCAGGGAGACTGACCAGCAGTGCTCAATAACCAGAGAGCGCGTGGCAGCAGCTCTGCCCCCTCACAGCTCTGTCTGGACCTGTCCATGTCTGGAGACGCTTCACAGCCCAGCACATGTGCACTGTGACTCCCGTGGTCTCAGAGAGACCAGATTTTTTCTGCTTCAGCATACAGCAGAGGGGATGCGTTCAGGTGATGTTTGCCACCCGCACTGCAGCAACTTCTATCCCACTGCCAGACATTCCTTCCACCACAGCACGTGCATTCAGCTCAGGACTTTTATTGGGTGCTCACACACAACAGAACCACTGGGGACTCCTCTGAGCTCCCCGGCAGC
>PPHD01029319.1:0-10634 GCA_002909625.1 Bambusicola thoracicus
ACCAGAAGCATGAGCTGGGAATTTGACTTAGAAGTTATAAAAACTTCCATGCTTTAAAGCACTGGAATAAACTACTCTAGGGTGGTGCTGTAAAACTGGTTAGGCAAACATTTGTCAGTAATTGCAAAGATAGATTCATGTGTTTCTGCTGTGGGTCAGGAGCATGGCTTCAGATGACCATTGGAGATCCTTTCCAGTGCTGTCTTCTGCATTTCTCTGAACTCACAAAACCCAGTTTGATTCATGCCAACACAGCACGTAGCTGGAAAACTAGGGAGTGTGGGCCAGCTCTCTTATCTTTGAGTTTGTACTCATGTCTGGCTGATATGGTAGCAAAGAACATTTACTTTTCCCAGACTGGAGTATTCAAGTCCTGCCAAAAATGAAAACAGCATTGAGCTGGGTGCCATCTGTACATACAGAGACAGTCCCTGCTTTTGAAAGAGACTGCAGTCCACAAAGAGAAATGAGAGACTTAGTTGTCATCCAAGGGAGATTTATGTATCCAAGCAACACCTCCTGAGACGATAGGAATACTTCATATCTCCAGAATCAAGTAGTGCTGACCCATGGCACACCCTCATATTCAGATGTGAAGTTCAGTTGCAAATGCTTTAACCTGGAAGTAATGTGCTTCTTGGTTTTCTTGCAGAACGTGAAGAAGTTGATGTTGCAAAAACTGTTGTCAATGGACTGAGCAGCAATGGACAAGAAAAAGGTGGGTTCAGAGCTTCAGAGCCACCTCTGCAGCTCCCCCTGCATGTCAGCTGAGTACTGTGGTTGGTTTCCCTGGGCACCACAGCAGTGTTTCCAAATTTAGTTTGCCTGGCGACTGATACAAGAAAGGCCTTGTGCTGCAGCATGCCAGCAGCAGCATTTTTAGCTGAACAAGTGCTCTTTGTCTCTTAAGCAACAAAAGGTGGCAGGCTGGATTTGCATTTTTGCATATTTTTTGTGCTGTTTGGAAGAAAGCTGTGCACTACTTCTAGTACTTGCAAGCACCTGTGAATCAGTATCTTGATGTGTTTGAGCAGCATGGACTTTTGGGTGCCTGTGTGTGAACCCTGTTGATCTCAGTGAGCGGTGAAGTTTTGAGCCAGAATTAAAGAGCTGAAACTGTTTATGTAATAAAGAAATGTGTCATTAGCAACAAGGGTTTTAAGCCCCAATTTATCTGAATAAACCAGCCTTTGTGTTAACATCAACAGATTTGAAACATAAAATAGCATTCTGTATTATATAGCAATGGTGTGTATTTTGGCAGGGTGGAAGTATGTGCTTGTATGGGTTGGTTGTCTGCAGGGTTCATTTCCTTTCTTTTCTTTTGATGCCTTTTTATAGTGGTTAGTATATTGACTGCGTTGTGGGTGGCTGAATTCAGTTGGTTGCAGAGCAGAACAGCATTAGAGTTGTTTCCTAAACCGCAGACTCTTTGGAGTTGGGATCTGTTGTATTCACAGGATGCTCAGGGAGACGCATGGTGAACAGTTTGATTTGGGTTGCTCTAAGGCAAATGGCTTTCAATCCATGCAATCAAATCTAAAAAATCAACTTTATCTGTGGTTTGAAAAGATTTGTTGAGCTCTTCTCCTATCCTCTTGCGTGAGAGCCCTTTGCCAAATGGAAGTCTTTGCTTCTCAGTTCTGCCTGGGGCCAGAGGGATCTGCCACCAGGTGATGTACACAGCACCCTGAGGTCAGTAGCTCCCTCACTCTCACCCAGTGCTAGGAGGTGGTGTGAGAAGTGTTAGAAATGTGGTTCCTCTTGCTCCTGATTTTTCAGGCCCGAAGGAGGTGGAGTGGAGAGGACACCTGCCACTTTCCAGCTAATACATGCAGAAATCTAATAGATTCTAACAGAGGAAATCTTGGCTCTGCAGAAATCAACGCCCAACTTGCATTACTTCAGTGGAGCTGTGACTGTGAGGTGTTAATCTTGCCAGATCCTCTTGAGTATCACCTATATGTAGTTTCACCTTTTTTTTTCATCTGTAGTAGAGTTTTCCCCATTAGCAGCAATAAAGAAATGGGAAGGAAGTAACAACCCTTTTGGAGAGTTTTATAACTACTGCTGGAATTCTGCACTGCGCTACCTATGATTCTCCCCTACATTATTTTAACTATATGTATACTGTCACTACTACGCTAAGTGATGGAGTGCAGGGGAAATCTTTCATTTACTGCTTTGATAGATGTCTTTTTTTTTTTTCTGGACCAGATATTTGATGCTACAGTTTGGTGTGGAACTGCTTTTCAAGATTGTTGCCTATTTCTATACTATTTTGTTGCTGAACTTGTAAGATGTGCCCTAAAATCCAGAATTCCTGTAGTATGGGTAGTTTTTGGTGTTTCTTTCTGAACCTCTGTCTTTTTTTTCCACTTTAACTGAGCCACTGTAATGTTGACTTAACGTTTTTGTTTGTGCATGTCATGTATCTCAGCTGAATGATCACACTAAAAAATTTTTGATGGCATCTATAAACTAATGCTTCCAGGTTTGTTACCCTTGCAGCATAGTGGTGGTCAGCAGTTAGTTGACTCAGTAAGCTGTTCTGTGCACAGTGTAAAGCAGACGTATCCTGGATTAGGACGAGCGCAGGGATATTTTTAGTGGTTGCATCACTGCTCTCTGAACTGCTTTTGTATTTGAAATTTCCTGCTATTGTGTCTCTGAGTACATTAGAAAATTTAATGGCATGATTCCAAACGCTGTTCTTCCCTTTTGGATGTGCCATTTACACTTTTGTGTTTGCAGCTGTTGACGTCCCTTTATACACACGCTCTATTTCTGCCGTTACAATAATCCCTGTGAAGAAAGTGAAAACTTCTCCTCACCTAGTGCTGCCTACAGGTATCTTTTTCTTACTCCCCCCGCTGTGCATTAGTTGCCATCATTCTCCCTCTTTCCCTCTTTTTTTCTCTCTGCTTCACCCACGTGCTTTGGCTAGCTTTCAGCTTCATCCTTCTCACTGTTTCCAGAGCTGTAGATTTCATCAGTAAGTAATAAAGTTAGCTCCTGATGGCACAGTGCACTGTTCTCAATTACGCTGCTTCTCTGCAGACATAATTGTGTCTGCTTGAATCTGGGATCATTGTAAGCTCTTCTTCTACTGCTTGGTTATGAATGATGCTGTTATTGCAGCCTCATTTTGAACCAAACTCCTGATGAACCAGAGAATGTTTCCTGCGTATCTTTAGCCTTTATGAAAGTAAATAGACATCAGAGGTGGTATTTCACAAGTTCAAGCACAGTTCAATGTCTGTGGGATGGTTTTGTTTTTCAGTGCATACACTGACATTAGAGAAACTTTATGTGGATAAATAAGGATGCCAGGCTCCCTGTTACCCCCTAACATGTTTTCCTGCTAGAAGTACAAGATTATTTTTGTACTTTGCTGGATTTGGGCAGTCGTACCAGGCTAGCTGATACTGCTCGTCTCTTCTGATCTGTCACACGTGAGCACTAAGTAAGGAGCTTATGTCACTGTGTTTGGTACCATCTGCTGGATCCCTCTAATGAGAAAATTGGATCTTTGTTTTCTTTCTTTTGACTTAAATTGCGAGGGCATTTGTCATTGTCAATTTTATTTTCAACTCTTTTCTAAGTGTTCTGATTTTACTGAGTTGGAAACATTTTTTCAGTGATTCCTACTGTTTTGATTTGGCTTACATTTGGAATTAGTTGTGTGAAAATAAACTGCTTTGGTAGGGAAAGTTCTCTGTGTCTTGGCCTACGTCTCTCCTCGGTCACTGCAGAGGTGTCAGTCCCAAGACTTTCCTGTATCATTAAAGGTTCTACCCAAACCTGTGCATCTAAATGGAGCACGCAGGAGCAGTCAGGCACAGAGCACTTTGAGTTTCTTCCCTCTTATGATTTCATGTATCTCTAATTCAGAAGTGAGGTACGTCAGTGTGCAGCGCAAGGTGTGTGCTCTGCTGTATTGGAGCATTCAGAGCCATCTCTATTAATTCTGGGCCTTGTACTCCCAGGCTGCACGCTTTCACTCTGCTCCAGGTGCACTGTTTATTTTTTGCCAAAGTGATCAGGAAAGACCTTTTCACTTGCTCAGCTACTTAACGACCAAGAATCAAAATGTTGACTAGAAAGGAGAGGAGGAAAAAAAATGAACTAGAATGTTTAGTAAGGAGGGCTTTAGCAGAAGATGCTGAAGGTGTTTTCTCCTCTTGCTCACTTTGTTATAACCTTGGAGCAGGAGGAGTCTGTGGAGTAAAGAAGAACCAGCCACGTCACAATCTCTAGAGCCTTAATTCATGAAGATGCTGATGTGCTTTTCCTAAGCTCGAAAATGTTATTAAGATCTGGCCTCTATGAAGAGTTTTAACATCTCTTGAACCTCAGCCTAAGACTTAGCATAAGACTTGTCTCAAAAAACTACTTCTAAGCTGGATGTTGGACTCCAACAGTCCATGGAGAGCAATGAACAGTTCCAGGACCTTTGTCCTTCTGTATAATAGAGGCATTTCTGCTGTAAGCTCTAGGTGTTTTTGTGAGTGTAGAAGAATGGCAGCTCTTCACTGTCCTGATAACTCTCAACAACGTGTCTATACTTCATAGTTACAGTACTCTTGAAACTGGAGTCCCAAAACATTGTTGCTCTGGTTTGAACATGGATCTGTAGTGTTGCGTTGTGTGGATGTGAGTGACAGCCAGTAATAGCCTTGGACAATATAATCTCCTAACCTTACTCTGCATCAAAAGTGCTTTAGGGCTTTCTCACAAAGAGTAGCTTCAGGTAGCAGATCTACCCTTAGTACTAGAGAAGAGGGGGAGTACATAAGGAGTCAGATGTTTTTTTCCATCAGTTCTGTCTTTACTTAATTTGCAGCATTGGAGCAACCTCGAGGAGGGGAAGGACTATCCACACAGATGCACCAAATGCTTCTCAGGGAAATCAGCTTCTATTTCAGCAGCCACGTGGGTGACCCTAGAGCATGATCTGTTGTGTGATGTGAGTGTGAAGTTAGCATGTTTAAGGATGCAGCAGCGTTTGGTACCTGTGGACCTGCTACCTCAAACTATCCTTTTTGGGAAGGCCTTAAAGTTTTGTAAGCCCAAGCTTGAACCATGGAGATTCAGCATTGAGGGTTTCCAGTATGAACCAGGTGCTTGACGTGCAGTAGGTCTTCCCACTTACTGCTCTTATCCATCTGCCACTCTTCATGTTTCATTTTGTTGTGGCAGTGTTTTGCAAACTTGGCTGAGGCATTGTCATGGTCTGTAGGCGCTGTCTGAGTGTGGATGTAATGAGTGGTGTCTTACTGGAATTAGGCAGTGGATGTTGATCTGCACAGACGCAGGCTGTTATCTGGGCAGAGAGCAACAGCTTCTACCCCTTCCTTTCAGTCTGGAGGCGTGACTGTCATTATGATAACAGCTCCCAGAGAAGAGCTCCATCCCTCCCGGTACAGAGGGAACATGATCCTTACCTGTAAATGTAAAAAATAATCATGGTGTCACTTGTGCAACTCAGCACATCCTCAGATCCCCTTTAGGCTCCCTGTGCATTGTCATGGTAGGACTAGGACCTCTCTTGAGGTAGGTCAAAGTGAAAAGGCTGATGGCAGCTGCAGGGCACTAGTAGGTAGTGCATAAGAAAGGGAGGCGATATGTTTTCCCATGGAAGTAGGTTGGATAAGTAAGTCTCTTTAGGCATATTGTTTCTACAGATATCTTAGAGGAAACAACTCTCCGGAAAGATTTTAAATAAGGGCAGGAAGATAGCCTTGACATTTTGTTTTGTTATTGCTGAATAAGGGGAGAGAAGGAAAGAACCCAAATCCACAGACTGGAGTGCACAAGGGTAAACCTGGACAGAAGTTGTGCTGAGTGAGGCCTTAGCAAGGAAGCTGATGTGACCTGGTGTTTGATTCACGTAAATCACATAACTCCGTGACAGTTGTTCTGTTAAATTTATTTATACTTTATGGCATTTGGGTTCCTACACCAAAAAGATACAACGCCATCATGGAATGGGGGGACCTGGCAAGGAGGCAACTTGCAGTTCATATTCACAGTTACAAGATTTTGTCCTCCAGTAAGCTTAAGACTTTTTCTTTGCTGGCCTGCACAAAAGGCATTTCTAAGCACACAAATCATACTGCTGTATTCCCCTGGGACATCCCAACAGAAGAGCCACAGGTGTGACGCTGTCCTACTGATACAGTATTTGCATGCAGAGCAGACCGAATAAAGCAAATGGAGCCATGAATTTTGGTTCAACCACTCATCCTTTTTTCCTGCTTTCTTAGCTCTATTACACTGGCACAGAACTTGTTTCTACATTCATCAGTTACTTGAATACGAAGCCGCTTTGAATTCTCAATGCTTTAAATCCAGAGCTAATCTTCATCAACATAAACATTACTAGATCGATTCACTCGGAGGCAGCCATGCTAAAGTTATTCCACAGAGCTCTGATGGTTCCTAATAGCTTTGTATCATCTCTTTCAATGTGTCTTTTCTGTGCATGTACCTTTCCTGTAGAAACGGATCCCACGAAAGTCTGCAGTGGAAAAGGAGCTGTGACCCTTTGGGCATCTCCAGCCTCTGAAGAGAATCAGAAAATCTCTTCACCATGTCCTCAGGATGCTGAGAAACCTGAAAGTAAGTGAAGCGGGTGCAGAGTTAACTGGAAAATACTGCCTTGTAGTAACATTGTGTGATGTCAGTTCAGGGTCTTGGGCTGGGTTTTTTGTTGTTATTTGATTTTTAAACCAAAAATTAAAGCCTAAGGTCCTATAGCTGTTGGAAATCTCTTTTTAAAAACCAGACCAGGCTCTACATCTCCAAGGGGAGAGATGGACTCCTATTCTCTTCCAGTGCACGACTGCTCTTTCATTGACTTAAGTTTGTTTACAGCTCCCTTTTGCTACCAGGAGCACCAAGAATTCTCATCTAGTTATTATTGTGGTGATCGGTTGTTTTTTTTTTGTCTGTTCTGGCTGGCAGACTTTTATCCCAGTGAAGATGAACCAGAAAGAGGCCGGGTGGTGCTGCTTGCCACCACAGCATTCACTGGGGTTGTCAAGGGAGTAGGGATGGCATCCCAGACAGACAGTGTCGCCACAGAGCTTTGCCATCATTCAATAGCAGAAGTGTAATTACTTAATTGTAGGAGACAGGCAAAGCATAATAAACCTGGCCAGTGTAATGGGTCTGGCAGAGAGGATGAACTCCCACAGGCAAGATGCTGTTAAGGGGGATGAGGGGTCAAACTCGCTCCTGAAAGCAAAGCACGCATCGTTTCTGGATGTATTGTTATAGGAAGGGTGATTCCATTAATTCCAGCCCCCGTGTGCCACTTTCTGCTCTATCTTCTCCTCCTCCTCTTCTGCTTTACCCTTGACCTTTCCTCTTTTCATGCTCCTGCCCCCCACCATTGCCTCTCACCTCTCTGCTGATGGCTTCATAAATTTCCAGCAGCCTGAATGGCAGCGAGCCCATTACTATGGAAATGAGGTCGTTAATACTTCCTTTGCTTATTCTCTCAATCACTTTATGAAATGTACTTTGGAGCTGGAAGAGCTTTTTGCATCTAACAGCAAAATGACTAGCAGGGGAGAGGTAGTGGGGAGGAGCCCAGTGGGAGGTGGGTAAAGAGATGAAGAAACCAGTGCATCTATATGCAGGGACTTGGTTGTAAAGTGACATTGTTTTGTTTTTAAATTCCTTTCACGTGCATGCACTTAGTGTGCAAAGCCCGATCTGGTTGTTCACAGTCCTCTGTCCCTGTTAATCACATGTATTGGCCTTGACAAGAGTAGAAATGTCTTCATCAGCTCTATCAGGGCTGAATATGGAGTCCCTGCATTCCCAGTAGTGTATGGTGTTCGGATATGAAGCTGCAGCTTTAGAAAGTAGCTAGCTGGGCTGCCTTTTTGCCTCTGAAATAAGAATGTCAATGAACAATTGTTTCTTCATTGCTCTGAATGAATTGCCTTGTGTTTACAAAGGTCAGAAACGAGGAGGGCATCGTGTTTGGGGCTGGTCTCTATGGTAATTAGGCAGCCCAGTCAGAGAGCATTTTATGTGTGAAATGAAGTAACTCGACTCTTTACTCCAATCGGTACATGTTGTCTGTAAATGTAACTGTTTTTATTTTTTCCCTTCCTTTTCCCTTTATGCCTGTCCTCCACTCCCATCCCTTCTGTCCCTCTTTTCTGTGAAATGCTTAGGTCTGGAGCCAGAAAACACAGAAACAGGTACAATCATTGACTACTTACGTTGTTGCTTCTGCTACTTTCTTGGAAGTATTTCTTATTGTCTGGAGGAAAAAAAAAAATCCCTTCCCTTCACTAATTCTGTAGCTGGAGGGAATCCTCTGTCATCTGACCTGTTTTTTTTCTTTCCCTTCTAGATGACTGGAGATCATCACCCAACACTGATGCCAACGGGGATGCCCAACCATCTTCTCTGGCTGCCAAGGGTTATAGGAGTGTGCGTCCGAACCTTTCCTCGGACAGCAAGCCACAGGTAAGCCTTTCTTCTGCGACTCTCAGGGTGATCTCCTGGGTTCAAGCACTGGATTCATGGGCAGGAGTCCTGTGTTGAACTCCGGACTGTGCTTCAGACTTGGGTAAGTTACTGTGCATCAGCTTTTCCTTCCTGTAAAATGGGGACAACACTGATGTCAGCAGAGTGCTGTGGAGCTTTTGTGTTCAGACAGACCACAGTGTTTCCTTGGTGGATGAAGAAGGACAACAATGCTATTTGCTTGCAACAGAAAGGTGAAGTAGCCATCTATTAGTTTGTCTTTTGTGTTGGTCTATTTTCTAGAGGTTGCGCAGGCTGAAATAAGTTATTTAGGGTGCACCTGACATTGGAAACGAGTTACTGGCGAAATGCCTTTCAGTTTTAACACTGTAACTGATGCAAGCCTTTCAAGGCTGTCAAGGGAAAGATTATTTGTACCTTAAGATAAACTGTTGAAATGAATCAATTAAAAGAAGGTGTAACTTCATCCTTTTGAGTGACTGGTCTGCAGAGAGGTGGTCTGAATGCTGACAAGTAAACCCTTTGACAGAAACTGTTTTCTAGTGTGAAATGGAGTCCCCTGAAAGCCTTGTCACTTATCAGGGTGACTGCTCCCATCATCAGCAACCTATAGTAATGCCACAGAACAGACACTGTTGCTGAAATTGTAAGTGAAGGATGGCACGGCTCAGATGAAGACATGGGAAGGAGCAGCACCCTGAAGGAGAGACCTATTTTCTGCCTGACATTTATAGTTGGTCCTGTAGTCACGTGCTGATCTTATTGATGAACAGAGAAAAGACTTAAGCATGTAGTACTGTACTCCTTACAGAAGCAGCAAGGACTACTGGCCAAACTAAGGCGAAATGGAACAAAATGAGAAAAAGCAATTGCGAATAGATAACTTGTATTTTCTCATAATTCTCTCATTTTTCACTGTATGGCAATACAGTGATTAAAGTGAGCCTAACGTAGGAAAGTGCTGTGGAGCTGACTTCTTTGCATTAAAGCTGCTTTCTATAAGGAACCAAAAGAGGATGATCCTGTTGCAAAACCAGAAGCCCTTCAGCAGAAGCACTTCCCAACCCACTTCTGCAGTCCTCCCTCATCAGGGATGAAGGTGTAAGAGGAGCAGCACAAGGACAGCAGTAGCTGCAATTTTATGAAACTAGTTTAGATATGTATCCGTCTAACAAGAATAGGTGCTGACCCCAACCTGCCATGTGTGGATGAATTTTACAGGTGGTACTTTCTCGTGTTTGATTGTTGTGAGCTGTTGGGAAATCTTCATTCTGATTTTGACTATTTTAGAAGTGATTTAGCCACTCTTTGCCCATAAACATACAGCAGTGGTATGTATGTGTGAAACATACTTCTGTAGTTTCCAGAGGGTTAATTAGCAAGAATGCAGGGAGCTGCTGTTCAGTAGGCTGGTGTTTTAGTTTATTCTTTTCAGCAGCTTATCATTTTTGGCTACTGACAAGCAAGTAAAAAGCAAAACCTCTCCACTGCAGTTATTTTTTCTTTGAAACAATCTGACTTTCAGCAAAAAATTCACTGTGATTGGAATTGGAGCTGCAATTAGCTGCAAAGTACCAAAACCAGTAATACTGTCTGCTGCTTATTTTTGTTTTCAGCTCTCCCACTCCTTTTAAATTCACTGGAAAGAAAATTTCTCCATAGCAATCTTAATTTTGGAGGCAAATTCTTATTAACTCAATTATGCAGGAAACTTTAATTATTCTGATTTTGTCAACAGCATTTTTAGGACTGAAAAAATCCTGAAAAAAATTCAAGGACCAGCTTTTCAGTAGCGATAAATGCTGATTTCTTCCTTGGACAACTGCAATCTATTGTATTCACTTCTGTTTCCATTAGCAATGGCAAAACTTCTTCATGTTCATCTTTTGGCCGTGCACTTAACGTGCAGTAGAGATGGCCTAGAGCTCTGAATTTGGCATTGCAATTCAGATGTCCCCAGTGCTGGGAAGTGTTTGGTTACACTGACATACGCCTGGGTTTAGTTAGGCAGAATATTAAATCTTAATATGGAAATGTGTAGGCAGGGACTTAGAGCTGGGTAATGTTTGTGTGCTGCAGTGAGAAGTGCTGAGAGAGGCTCTGTGAGATGATGTGAGTGA